>JAWPHD010009431.1:0-103980 GCA_037043455.1 Cyrtodaria siliqua | reverse complement strand
TTAGTACACCTATCCATCTCTCAGTACACCAAGCTATCGCTCAGTACACCTAGCCATCTTAAGTACCCAAATCCCATTTCGCATTAAACCAAACCATCTCTCAGTTTATCCTAGCCATCTCTCAGTACAGCTGGCAATTCTCAGAACACATAGCCACCTCGTATCTCCTTAGGAATCTGACAATCTATATGTACACAAAGCCTTTTCTCAGTACACCTAACCATCTATCAGTACACCTAGGCAATCTCTCAGTATACATTCCATCTCTCAGTACACCTAGCTATCTCACAGTACAACCCATCACTCATCTATCATGTACACCCTACCTGTCTCTCAGTACTCCTAGCCATATATTGTGGCACAAAGCAATTTCTCAGTACACTTAGCCATCTTTCAGTAACCGAGCAATCTCTCAGTAGACCTAGTCATTTGACAAAACACATAGCCATCTATATGTACACAAAGCTATATCGTTTTATCCTCTATGTACTCTAGCAATCTCTCGGTATACAATTAGCAATTTTTGGTTTTAATATCAATATTGGTGCACCTAGCAATCGTATATAGTAGGGGGCTGTATAGGTTTTTTTGCTTGTCAGACATCTGCCAATTGACATAGGTTTGCAACCCACTTCAGGATAAACAAAACACCTCTATCAGGTTGTTTGTGCTTCATAACTTTCTTGTATTTAACGAATTTTGATCAATTAAAAGCGCACATACCGCTACAAAGTGAGCTCTTTCATCCGCCACAATGGGTAATTTGATTCATTTGCACTTCTGAGATTAGCCTGTCAATGTTACTATTTACCGCCAGGTTGTTGGTATCCTATGGGTACTAACTGTGCGCCACTGTTGCAGATATTTTTTTGTACTGTAGGGAAAGAGATTTATGTTGAGTTTGGTCACCTGCTAGCAGGGTGAACTTATTAGATGCCTTTAATAATACTTCTCGGTATATTGATGACATACTCAATATTGATAATCCGTTCTTTGCTCATATGTTTACTAACTTTATCCACCAGAGCTCACGTTGAATAAAGCCAAACAGTTCGGATACAGTAGCAGCGGCACTGTCAAGTTACTATGTACCGCCTGGCATGTTAGGTATTCCCTATGGGTACTAACGGGCGCCACTTGTTGCAGATTTGTTTTGTACTGCTATGAAAGAGATTTTATGTGAGTTTGTCACCTGCTAGCCAGGTGTGATAATTATTGATGCCTTAATAATACTTTTCGGTATATTGATGGCATATCAATATTGATAATCCGTTCTTTGCTCATATGGTTACAACATGTATCCCACAGAGCACACGTTGAATAAAGCCACAGTTCGGATACAGTAGCAGCGTCTCTCGATCTTCATCTCTGATTTCAAATGATTGTATTCATACTAAAATCTATGATAAGAGAGATTGATTTCAATTTAACATCGTTAACTATCCACACTGGATGGAGATGTACCTCGTGCTACCTCATACGGGGTGTATATCTCCCAGCATCATTCGATTGCTAGAGACTGTAATGATAGTTAATGACTTCAATGATCGAAATCAAGTTATACAAGTAAACTACTTCCGCAGAGTTTTCCGTTATCACAAACTACGTAGATCTTTCTCTAAATTCTACCGCCGCAAATGAGGGCCTGCTGGAAAAGTACAACCACCACCTTAAAACACTTCTGCGACTAGGGCATTATCAACAGCCCTCATTTTATGGAGGATGTGGTCTATAAACTCGAACGTTAAAGGGGGTCTGACGGGTTTCCTGACCCGCTTTTACAAATTTACTAGGAAATTCGTGCAGAAAAGGATATAACCCTTTGTTTACAGCGCACTGCATGTTTAGTGATTGACACCTCTACAGTCAGTCATTACGCTTCACTTTTCACTTGTGCGATGACTGGACTACCTCTTGGGGACTTTAGGATTGTACCTACTGAAACCCAACTAAGGGAGGTGGGTGCATGGAGCTTTCGTCCACGGGTTTTCTGGTCGTACAATAGATTGGTTTTCTATTTAGCTGCAAGAGGGCTGGCGTGGCGCAAGTCGTATCGTGCGGATATGTAACCGAGGGCCCAGGGTTCAATCTCCTGCCACTGAGTTCCGTCGGTGTGTTCTTGGGCAAGGACACTTTCCCTTTGCTCGTCCGTCTGATGGGGACGTAAACCGGGCGGTTCCCCGTGTATCGGTCTATCCTCCAAGCACGTTAAAGAACCATAGGAATCTATTTGATAATAAGAGTAGGGCAGGTTCCCGGATTCCTATGTATCCTTCCCTCTCTCTGGGGCGGCTCTAAATAACCTATACTGTGTTGAAGAGCTGCTAACAACATTCAATTCAATTGAATTCTTTAGCTGCAACTACTATGGTTGTTCAGTACGATTTTGGATACATCCTGAGATGTTTATTATTTTGTATGTGTTTCTTTAGTTAGTTTCTCTGGATGTGGATTTATTGTTAGAGAATTCCTTTTGATGGGTTGTAGTTTTGTTTACCACTGTCTTATCTATTTGGGCGCTGAAGACAGGATAATAGCGAGGATTGTGCGCATATAAATCGATTCAAGCTTACCAGTAGGCCTTATTGTCTATGACCGTTCCAAATCGGTAACCCTGTCTTCACCACCCTTTCTGCTGTTTTTTGTCTCTTTCATTGCATGTTCATGTCCTTGTTTGCAGTACAGTGCGGACCTACGATGCCATTGCGTTCGGACGCTGTGGTTTCTATACGACCCTATATCTCATTTTTGGAAATGAAAGAAATCGTATGATTGAGTTCAAGGCTCTCGCCTAAAACCAAGTACATCGGCCTTAAAAACGGGAAATTCTTACCATTCTGTTTGTACACATGTGCAAATTGGAAACGGGCGCAAAATGCGATGATTGCGTGCACGGGGTGAAAGCGCTGGAATAAACGAACTATACAATAAATACTAACTTAACAGACTATTGTTTGGGGCGCTTGTTTCAGTCAAAGTTGTTTTTGGTATTTTAAGACAAAATTCAGCTTGTACCTAAAAAAGATGTACACTTCTCAAAACTGCTAACTACACCGCTCACGTTTTGGGTTATATATATCGATGGGTTGAATGTTTTTCAATAAAATAAAAAGGAAATACCAATTCAAGTCATTTTACATCATTTCATTTTATTTTTTTCATGGGCAATGCTAGAACTAAACCACAATAAGCAATTACAAACGACCCATGTAAAAAGTGTGACTTTAGTGTTTACATGGGTCGTTTGTAATTGCTTATTGTGGTTAAGTTCTAGCATTGCCCATGAAAAAAATAAAATGAAATGATGTAAAAATGATTGAATTGGTATTTCCTTTTTATTTTATTGAAAAACATTCAACCCATCGATATATATAACCCAAAACGTGAGCGGTGTAGTTAGGCAGTTTTGAGAAGTGTATATGAGTGAAACAGACATTGTCTTGTATACCTCCCGCCATCCATGAGAAAGTGTCGATTCTTACGGATGGCGGAATGTATACAGCTGGTTTTACCCTAGAAAAACGGGCCATTCTTTACATAGCAAATTACATACTACAATCAGTATTAAATCTGCCTCTTAAATAAACTAACCCGCCAAATAACGACACAATTACACTTTAAGTTACCCGGCCATGTTTTGTTTCATGAACATATTTCCCGCCATTGCCATATGCGTTGTGTCCCTGAGCAAGACACTTTATCTGCATTGCTTAGTACTGGTTCTACCCAGGAAGACATCGAGAGTGATTCAAATAAGTTCATAGAGCTTTCGTTACAATCGATGTAAAATAAATAAGTTTAAACTAAACTAACATATTTATGTTTATTTAAATAGAAATCAATACACAACAATAGACATTTACAATTCACACATTGGGTGGTATTGGCACCCATTTCTGATTTGTCCTATAGAGTATATTTCATATATAATATAACTGGTCAATGTTCTTATTCCAATAAATTTCAGCCTCCAAATGACCCTGTGTCAATGTCAGTTGTCTCTTAAATACATGTACCATCTCCAAATTTCACAATACATGTAACATCTCCAAATTTCAAATTTGACTATGTTGAGCAATATAAAATTGTGGAGTACCAGATTTCATATATAAACTCACTGACACTGAACATTGTTCTTGGCCATCCATAAACTATATTTCGCTTCTGTTTTAAATACATACACATTTCAATCTCTGCACATTTCAATGTGAGTTTTATAAGGTTTGACAGGAACATAATTACTTGAACATTATATCGGCTACTGCAGATGGGTAATTTGATACTCAAGTAAAAGTTTATCCTGTATAATTGCTTTTGTTTCAAATTTATCAACACTAGATAAATACCACGACAGTCGTTTGTTTTCGTTTCACAAACAAAATAACAAGCTGTTAATTGATAAACTTTAAGTGAACTATTAACAGTGGAATTTCGTTGATTAATACTTTTTAAAATAACATGGGATTTTCAGAAAAAGTTGTACTCTAAAACAATCATTGTTATATTATACAGAATGAATTTAATAACAAACTTCAGAGAAATGAACTTCTAAAAAAAGGGAGAGATGTAGTGTTGTATACATTGCGTACAGTGTTGCTACAATATCAGGTTACATAATATGTAGTAGTAGATTGCCTGTATATATATATCGCATGTTACTTGCTTTACGGGATTAAAAAGGCATAGTCGCTATAGAACAACAGTGTTGGCTGTATGTCTTATAAATACAGACATTACAAACAGAAATGGAGATTAAACTGCAAATATAATTACTATTGTACTGTATTACAGTACAGACCACCACATTTCTTTCATATGAACTTATTTATTTTACATGGATTGTAACACTCACTCTCAATGTCTTCCTAGGTAGAACTAGTACTAAGCAATGCAGATAAAGAGTCTCCTCACATGATTCTTTTTATATTAGTATGTGTTCGAAATGTAAATGAGTGTCCGTGCCCAAAATTTTAACATATCGGCACATTTTTTGGCTCCCTGCATCGAGCCAAATCCGAAAAAAACACTATTTAGAGCATCTCCCTAATTCAACTTTCTTGTTATGGGCTAATTTTAGAAATTCGGCACTTCAATGTTTTATTTTATTTATTTTTTCCCCTTTTAGGTAGCCCAATATGAAGTATATGTTTCTGAGGTATTTTTCAGACTGAATCTAAATCTGTCATCGATTTTGTTATAGCCAGTGTTAATTGTTATTGCAATGCCAGCAGCAACATCACAACAATTCGGCTGACATTTCTTGATAAAACATGATACCCTTAAATTAAAATGTCATTTTGTGAGACAATACAAGTTGACATAACTGGATAATTGCATCAATTATACAGCATGTCAAAATAAATGACAAAACATTTAATACACAACAACCGAATTTAAGATCAATTTCAAGTTGTTTTTTAAATATATTATCTAAATCAAAAAATAATTTCTCTGTTTAAAGGGACACTGTAATTTTGAGATTATAAAGCACAATATGCATATATAATTATGTTAACAAAATTACACAACTACAATACTGAATGTTCCAATGATATCTTCTTCAGACGGTACATGATTTTAAGTGGACTTTTCATTTCTCTAGGATTTTGGAAATAAATATGTTACTAACAAATAAAAAAATCTCTCTTCCTCTATCTCTGGGGTGGCTGTAAATACTTTTATTTATGGACAGTGTCCCTTTAATACTGACGATTGTTTACCATATTTCTTCTTATACTAGCTTTAAAAGGCTGTATTACTCTGCCGAAATGAAAGTCAGAGTTATTGGTCAAGGATAACGACGTTCCTCGTGGTAAGATGAAGAACTATGAATGCTAACCTACTGAATGCCGACAGCAGTGTTTGACCGCGTTAACAGTTATATTAACCCTCGATTTTGTCAAGATGGAGATTGCTTCAAACATGCTTGATGGACATGTCACTTTAGCCGAGAAACCATCTTGCGCTCATCTCTTGTTCTTTTTAAACGAATATACTTAAATGTCTATTACCAGCAAAATGAAAACTCCGTTTGTTTTAGTAATTAGTTTCATTAACAACGTTTACCTTTTATTTCTAAGTCCCATTCCCTTTAAGAGAGACATATGAAGCTGAGGATTTCTGGTTTCTTAACATAATAGACCTCTGCCTCGCGAGGTGTCTCGTGAGAAACTTCATCTCATCTACCCAAGAGGTTGCTGGTCCAATATAACCTAATCATCTGGTCCAATTACAATCCCAGCTGTCTATAGAGTTCTACGAGACGGATCTTCATGAAGCTTTGTATTGGGCTGGCGTAGCATAGTGGACTTTAAATATGGAGGACTTTGGTACAGTCCTCATTGCTACCTCCGAGTTTAACTGGTGTGTTCTTGGGCAAGTCATTCTCTTAGCCTTGTCCATCAGATGATGACTTAAACCTGGCTGTCCCGTGTTTCGGAATCTGTTGAGCATGTTAAAGCAGTGGCTTATTTACCTGTAATCTTTAGCTCTTAGCTGAAGGTCAGCAGAGATTATGGGATGCCGAGTTGTCAGTCGTCTATTGTTAACTGTTGTCTCTTTCAGATGATAGGGCCTTCATTTTTCTTCCGATCTTTACCAAACTTTACTAGATTGTTAAAGAAACTAACCCTTCAAATAATGGCTAAATTACACTACACATATGTTCATCAAAGCTCTGTCCAGGTGTTCAGGTCATATTTTGTCATAATAATGTATATGTGCCAATTAAAAGTATAGTTTATAAGTGTTCTTGAAATACCCATGATTGAATATGCGTGAAGTAAATTGGTAATTCTTAATTAGACGATCCTGTCTTGGGGTTTGGCCTGGCTAGTTAAAGCCGTTTATATTGTGTCTATAGAGTTTGAATTCTCAAAATATGTAAGTTAGATATATATCTCGTCAATAGGTTTATAAACGGTCTACATATGTTGTAGTCTCACCGCGGCGGGTTCGAATCCCTCTGGGAGCTCGACTTGTGAGGAAGTATCGATTCTTACGGCGGGAGATGTACAGTACTGGTTCTACCCAGGAAAAGTGGGTGGTCTGCTCCACCACAAAAAACCGACCGACATATATAACATTACGTGTTGAAAATGACATAAAACACCATACAAACAAACAAACATATTTTGTAAATTTTGGCTGTTGTTGGCCGGATAGCTACTTTAATGTCGATGTTTAGACAAGTTCAAAAACCAGCCAGATCGGACCATTTATGGCCCTTGATTTAGTTAAAAGTGCTATATTTTGCCTCGTTAAGAAGATAGGGCCTTCATTTTTCATCCAGACTTTTCCAAACTTTTCCAAACTTTACCAGATTGTTGATTTTATCAAAAGCTCGGAAAATTTTGAAAACCAGCCAGATCGGACCAATAACACCAGAATTATGGCCCTTGATTTAATTAAAACTGCTGTATTTGGCCTCGTTAAGACCAAAGGCGGTCGGCACGGTGTTGTGATGTGTTCAAATGGTTTGGTATAGATTCCTAAAACCCCAAATATCGAAAACCCATGTTACTAAGTATACATATTGACAAGGGGTCCGGCTTCCAAAATGCCATTCTGTGCAGAGAACATGTGCAACTAGCCAGAAAATAAAGGATTAACATGATAATCTATTCACATAGGGCTCTATTTTAAGCAATAACACATGTGTATCTAAAATCATATTCATTTGTTCATAACATGTACCACCTTTTCACGCCAGACCACCGAAACGACTAACGTACACCAAAATATCTAAGTATGATGAGATCGTGTAACACCACCCCACCTCACTAAAACGAGCTTCCCGCTAACGGTGCAGTCAAAAACTCAACAGCCGATTTAAGACAAATATTAAATGTTTCACAAACCGTTGTTCTTCGACTGTGAATGTCCAAATGGTCTTCAGTGATACGTTTTTTTCCAAATAAATCCAAGGACGCTCCCATCTTGTTTTTGGGGTTAGGTATAAAACGCGGACTAACACGCGCGGACTAGGGCACTGCGAACTAGCGGACTGCGGACCAATATGGTATAAAAGGTACTGTCCGAAATATATTTTGTCCCATCTATGTACATGGTTCGCAAAATACCAGTCCGCATCTTATACCATACTGGTCCGCAGTCCGCTAGTTTGCAGTCCCCTAGTCCGCGCGTGTTAGAGTTATGTCCCTTATACATAAACTATATTTAGCGAGTAGAGCGTCCACAGACACTCTTACGCCTCTTGTTTAGTCAAATTCTCATTTTTTTATAAAATGACATGTTAAAATCCAAGTTGTTTTTAGTTAATTTCCATAATATGACTCGTTGATTTTGTTATGATGGAAATTTACCCACTGAAACACTGTTATTGAACTACAGAAATATATGTGTAAGTAAGAGTAGGGCAGGTTTAAGATTCCTATGTATCCTTCCTCTCTCTCTGGGGCAGCCGTAAATAACCTAAAATGCCAAAGCTCCATAGGAACCTATTTGATAGTAGGACAGTGTTGCAGGTCAGTAACAGGGAACATGGACATTATATACAGGTCAAAGCTGGAATGAAATCAAAATTGACCTTGCCCAGTTTACGTGCACAAATCTTCATAATTGTATCTACTGAGTTCGGAGACCGGGTGGGTGTTGGTGGGAGACCGCCTCTCAACTTTATCTAGTCTTGTCGGGCCTTTAATGGTTTATTCTCTTGTTGCTCTCGCTTTTGCCAAGCCATTATGTACTTGCTTTGTGACTTTCTATGCTTTTTTTAGCGCTTATGCCATGGTGCGGTGTCCGTCGTCCGTCCGTCTGTAAAAATATTTTTGTAGAAACTACTCCTCTGAAACTACTGGATGGATTTTCATGAAACTTGACAGACATGTTTTCTCATGATGTCTTGTTGATTCTAGCAAAAGAACATTTTGATGTGAAATCCAAGATGGCCACCAAAGCTAAAAATAGATTTTTTTAAAAAGTTTGTAGCGACTACTTGAAAACTATAAGTGTTATTGATATGGGACTTTTACTAAAATGATCAGCATGACATGATGTTGGTCCATGTCGAAAATCATTTTGATTCGATGTTAAACATCACGTAAGCATTGATGATAACACATACAGGCACCACGTACGCATATATAAATTCATGGATGATAACAGATACAGGCATCACGTACGCATATATAAATTCATCGATGATAATACATACAGACATCTCGTACGCATACATCAATTCATCGATGATAACACATACAGGCATCACGTACGCATACATCAATTCATCGATGATAACACATACAGGCATCACGTACGCATTCATCAATACATCGATTATAACACATACAGGCATCACGTACGCATACATCAATTCATCGATGATAACACATACATGTATCACGTACGCATACATCAATGCATCGATGATAACACATACAGGCATCACGTACGCATACATACATGCATCGATGATAACACATACAGGCATCACGTACGCATACATCAATGCATCGATGATAACACATACAGGCATCACGTACGCATACATACATGCATCGATAATACCACATACAGGCATCACGTACGCATACATAAATGCATCGATAATACCACATACAGGCATCACGTACGCATATATCAATTCATCGACGATACCACATACATGCATCACGTACGCATACATTAATTCCGCATGTATCAATTCATTGATGAATCACAATTTGTCTCCTCTTCAATGTGTGTATCGCGATGCAATGCACGATACATCGTTAAAAGGCTAAAGTTTCGCCATGTTTTTATCGCGTCTTTTATTTTCCCGATGCACAGACCTAATGATCTGCCGTTTCCATACTTAAAGGGAAACATTGTAATCTTGTCAAAGTCTTTCGATTTATTAATGCAGCAGTATAATTTTGTCTTTAAATCTGCTTGCATATATTTAAATACAATTTTGAGTTTTCAACTTTTCTTTGTTATTCCATGATAGTTTTGCATATACTTATTTTATTAATGAAATGTAAGCAACAGTTAATAGACAAAAATAATGTTCTTTCTACTATTTTTATAATCAATATTGAGCAAATGCAATTTTTGTAGGAAAACTAATGGGACGCCGGTAGTTTTGGGACGCCGCTAGTTTAAAAAAAATCTAGATTGTCGCGTGTCCCTTTAAAATAATTTGTATAAATTTATTATTTTTGATGGTATAGCTGCCAGCCATTGGCAGGACTTTAACGAACATATCTTACATGGATCACTGTGTGGTGAATGTGATCATAATCTTACTTGAATTCACTTCTGACATTAAATTACATAAACCATGTAAACATGGAATACGAGAAGGGTAAGCAACCTTTAGTTTAAACTTATTTATTTTACATCGATTGTAACGAAAGCACTATGAACTTATTTGAATCACTCTCGATGTCTTCCTGGGTAGAACCAGTAATAAGCAAATGCAGTTAACGTTTCTTGCTCAGGGACACAAACGCATATAGCAATGGCGGGGATCGAACCCACAACTTTTCGATCATGGGGTCAATGCTCTAACACTAGACCACAGCGCTCCACAAGGCAATCTTTGCAAAGCACATGTAACGATAAAGTTGTTTCCTTTCAAACGAGTCTACTCGTATTTCCATAAGGGGGGGGGGGGGGGGGGGGGGGGGGAGGGGGGGGGACTATGAGACTAGTAAAATAGAAAAAGAAACTATTTCTAAAGTGAAGACAGGTTATTAAGTCCATCTTCTGCGGTTGGTGGGACATTGTGCAATTTTTTATCACCGT
Organism: Cyrtodaria siliqua; assembly: GCA_037043455.1. Classification (NCBI taxonomy): domain Eukaryota; kingdom Metazoa; phylum Mollusca; class Bivalvia; order Adapedonta; family Hiatellidae; genus Cyrtodaria; species Cyrtodaria siliqua. The sequence continues at coordinate 93,231 of JAWPHD010009431.1, read as the reverse complement.
AACAGCTATGTGGTCGTTCTTTTTCAGTTTCATCTGTGCGTTTGTCTTCCTGTGGAAATTCACTGTTTAACGCTAATTTCTCTGAGTCATTAAGTGTACTGGAAACAGAACAAAGATGGCATGAATCAGTGCTAATCAAAATTATACAAAGGTAAACTTGAGAGACGTTGCCTTCTGTCTGTTCGGTAACGTTAATATTGTTTTTGAAAATGATATAATACTTTATACAAAATACCAATAAAGGGCATTTTAGTCCAAACATTATATACATATGATTATATGCCAAATAATGGTATCAATGTAAATTCCTACCTGCCACTACCGTAGTCACTCTCGGGATTGCACTTCTGCCTTCTGTAACGGACACTCAACACTACCAGCGTGATGACGGACACTCAACACTACCAGCGTGATGACGGACACTCAACACTACCAGCGTGATGACGGACACTCAACCCTACCAGCGTGATGACGGACACTCAACACTACCAGCGTGATGACGGACACTCAACACTACCAGCGTGATGACGGACACTCAACACTACCAGCGTGATGACGGTCACTCAACACTACCAGCGTGATGACGGACACTCAACCCTACCAGCGTGATGACGGACACTCAACACTACCAGCGTGATGACGGACACTCAACACTACCAGCGTGATGACGGTCACTCAACACTACCAGCGTGATGACGGACACTCAACACTACCAGCGTGATGACGGACACTCAACACTACCAGCGTGATGACGGACACTCAACACTACCAGCGTGATGACGGACACTCAACACTACCAGCGTGATGACGGACACTCAACACTACCAGCGTGATGACGGACACTCAACACTATGATGACGAGCCCGACAATGATGATAGACGATGCTGCACCTACCGCTATCAGTTCTGCAAGAATATTTAAATAGTGCCTACAAATAGAAAGCTTACGAAATAATTTACGAGATAACCCTTTCGACGCAAAATTTCAAATGACGTCTGCTAAAACTTGAATTTTACTACGAACATAATAAGTCCAAGAAAGGGCGAAATTCTATGAGGTCGGACGTTTACAAACAAGATTTCGAAATATGCGCCGACAAGGAAAATTATTTTTTCATATTTTGAGATCTGAAATATTGAGGGGGAAAAAAAGAGGAAAACAATTATTTTTTTAGGTCCAAACCACGTTCCTTCAACATGTTTTCTTACTGAGTGGAGAAACTTGTAAACACAACCAGCCTGCACATGATGTTTAGGTTGATCTGGGTTTACACTGGTCGTAAAAATCAATGTCTTCTACTATGGCAGCGAAAGGGCTGATGCACATATTCGGCTGATGATGTAATTACTTGAAAATCCATTAGTGACTGTCTTTTAACTAAATGTATACTCCTAACTCCGCGAATGTCATAGGCATGTTGTACCGTGATACTGAGTTGACTCACCTTGTATATTTAACTGTTTCAGTTGTTTAATTTCTGATGAATGTCGTAATTCCATCTCATGAAGTTGCTCTAAATGTAAAAATAAAAATGCACATATTGATACGTTCCTGTTTTCTTTATTGAATAAATCATACTTAAAATAGTTTGTTAGATAATTGTTGCAATGGTAATATACGGAGTAGAGCAGTTTATACTTGATTTTCACCTGGTTTGGGGAATCGAACGCGGTACCTTTCACATGCCAAACGATCACGCTTACCGCGTCGCCATACAAGCTAGCTATTAAACTTGTCGTATATACATGTGCTTACACACCGTGACATAATTACTGCGAACTAGTTTAAACTTTTTTATTCAATGAAGAAATCGTGAATACTGTTTACATGTAACTTTGTTACGAATAGGTCCATACTTTTTTTGAATATTTTATGCAAGTCCCGTTTACTAATCTCGACATAGCGATCACAATGTCGTCCGGGTGAACGTCATTGTATGTCAGTTCATTGGTTTGTTCGTGCGTCCGTGCGTCTGCCTTACATTAAGTTATATCTTTATCATTACTTGTAAAAGTTAACGGGCATGGCCAAAACAGCTAACCAAACGTGATGGCATACTTTTAAAATGTTGGGCATAAGCTGATATGTACAAATGTTTACCTGCAGTCGTCCTATTCTGCTGCGTGAGCTTTTCTGTGCATTTGTCATTCTCGTCCTGCCGAACGAGATCTGAAAATATTAGTGAGTTATAAAGTTTATGTGAAACATGTTGTATACCCAGGGGCGTTCCTGGGGCTAATTTAGGTATACGCATCATCGAGTTTTGGATTCACAAGTGTGCCTAACCCCCCTATACCTTCAGTTTTTATTGCATTTTTTGCATTTTAGCCTTTTTTTATTTGTTTAGCTTCTTTAATAGCCTGTACGCACGTGCGTACGTGCGTATGCCCAGGTACGCCCCTGAGATTACCAATCCTGTCTTTTGTAAACAGAACCAATTTTGAGCAGACGTATGAGTTAAGAGTCGTGATTGTTCTTGCGTTTTTTTCTCTCTCACTATTTGATTGTGCTCCAATGAGTTTCACCAAACTCTGCCAGAATTTTCCTTATATACATCAAACATTATTTGCAAACATTTTGTGTCGCTGTGACCTACTTTATATATATATAATTCGACGAAATATAGGTCACGTCCGATCTCCGCTCCGACATGCGTATATTGCTTCTTTTTTGCTTGCTGTTCACCAAACTCCATTAGAATATTTCCCTAATATATGCTATTATTGTATACTTTCATATTGTCCCGTTTAGTTTGCATTGAGCTAAGCGTGCAATATTCTACGATAGTGCACGCATTGATATTGCACGGGAACTTTTGCTTGTGCTTGCTAAGAGCCGCGAAATAGAAATAAGGAACTACTTTCAAATAAAAATAACGGAATCCTTCCTATAGTGTCAACAAAAAAATACGAGTTTTTTTTTCAACCTTTTATGGCAAAAATTGATAAAATAATTCAAATGGTCACTCACCCACTGTTTTTAACGTTATCGAATGGTAAACAAACTTCAGAAAATCGCCTGATGTTTTTAAAGACGTCATCCGTCGTTTTCGCGCAAAATAATCATCCACACAAAATGAAACTGAATGACAAGATAGGAATTCCATCAAAAGCTATAAAAATAACACAAATACAATGAAAAGTAATAGTCATACAATTAACGTTGATCAAAAACAAAAACAATATGAAAGTATACAATAAAAAGGTTATTGAATTTGTATGGCTAAATATTACTTGGAAATCGTTGTTTTGGCGCAGGACGACTCGCAAGCAAGCTCGTCGTCCTTTGCCAAAACAACTCGTTCCAAGTAATATTTAGCCATACAAATGCAATAACCTATAAAACAATCTGACCAAGTTTGGTAAAGATTCCGGAGGGAGCGCTGAAAACAAAACGTTAACGGACATGGCCAGTAGAGCTAACCAAAGATGGCATACTTTTAAAGTGATGAGCATAAGCTGATAGGTACAATTGTTTACCTGCAGTCGTCCTATTTTGTTGCGTGAGCTTGTTCGTGCAGTTGTCATTCTCGTCCTGCCGAATGAGATCTGAAAATATATGTGAATTATAAAATGTATATATATGTTGAACACTGTGTACACCAATCCTCTATTTAAAACAGTACCAACTTAGAGCAGACGTATGTGTTAAAAGAATGTTCTTGCGTTTTGTTTTGCTTTCACTATTTGATTGTGCTCAAATGAGTTTATCAAACTGACTTAATTACTGCAACAGTAAATATGAGATCATATGTTTCAAGGGACACACGTCACTCTTTTAATCCGCTGCGTCCCCAAAGTTTTTTTTCTATATTACTGAACTATTTACAAATCAGTAATATTAATTATTAGGATAGTTCAAAGCAAGATGCATTTGCATATAACTAATTGCTATAATGTACCCATAACATATTTAAAACTGTAAACTAACTCTAGGAGCACTCAAACTTGCATGACTTTTTATTTAAATATTATTATGCTCGCAGATTTAAAGGGACACACGGCACTCTTAAGTTTTTTAAAACTCGCGGAGTCCTGTTAGCTTTCTACATAACTTGCATACTGGCCAATCATTAATATTAATTTTTAGTACAGTTCTTAGCAAATTGGTTTTGAATAAACTAACTTTTGATTGTATAGCACCCAATAATATATTTAAACCTACGGTAAAACAACGAAGGAAAATTGCAAAATTGTATTTAGTTATATGCAAGCAGGTTTAAAGTTATAGTGATGATTGAGATTAATAAATCCAGATGCATATTTTAAAGGGAGTACATCAGGCTTTTCATGGGGGTCTAGGTGTCTGACTTAAAATTGACAAATATTAATATTTTCTATTCTACATGGCCAAAACATAATGAATGAGCCTAAAAATTATCCCTTATTTGCAAAGAAATTAATTCTGCACAGTAATAACATGCTAACCTAGGTGACGCACCAGGGTTATTTTCAGCATTTTACGTCCGATTCCGTCCTGTCTATATGATTTTTTCAAAGTTTAGACATTAACAAAATGTTTCTTAAATCATATTTTGATTAATATAAGTGTTTTATCATCAACGGGAACAATTTTATAATTTAAGTTGTTTCTAGAAAAATCCTGATGTAACCCCTTTAATACTTGATATCAATTTAACTTTAAAACAACCTGCATATAATTAAATACAATGTTAAGTTAAAATTGCCATGTGTCCCTTTAAAGTCAACATGATTCTGGCTGTTGGAGAACAGCGCAGCTCGACTGTTCGATTTTTCAGAGAATAATAAATTATATAGCTAGTATAAGAAATTTTCGAAATATTTAATGTTAACGCTGAATTACAGTTACTTCGATTTCAAACAATATTCAATGTAAAGGGAGGTAATTTAAGTTTATCCATATTTCATTTTTTATAGACGGAAAATCTGCGATAAATGGGTCAAATCTTTATGTTTTTTTCTATGATGTCATACCAATTTTAAGAATGTTATATCTTTAAGCGATCTTTGACTCATGTTCTGTGTTTTATTAGTACATTTCATGTTTTCATATAAAGGGAGGGTAACTCAAAAGATGTAACAATTTAATCAAAAAATAAATGTTTTACAAACTATGGGTCAAAACAAAATACTTATATTATATCTATTTTAAAATATATCTAAAATAAGAAAATTAGTTGAAATACAAAAGTTGAAACTTAGCAATTTTGTTCAGTGTATATGTGTAAGAAGCTATGTAAGAATTAACAACACAGAAATATGGTAAAACAATGTTTCGAGTGGGGTGGGAGTGAGGGGAGTGGGTTGGGGCAAGATAGCTATGTGTAAGAATTGACAAAAACACAGAAATATGTAAAAAAAAATGAGTTTCGAGTGGGGGGGGGGGGGGGGGTGGATGGGGTGGGGGGGGAGTGGGGTGGAGAGGCAGGGAGTGGGGTGGAGGGAGCAACATATATGTGTAAGAAGCTATGTGTAAGAATTGACCAAAACACAGAAATTTGTAAAAAAAAAAGAAGGTTTCGAGTGTGTGTGTGGGTATGGAAGGTGATGTGGTGGTGGTGGGGGTTGGGGGTTGGGGGGGGGGGGGGGGAGGGCAACAAATATGTGTAAGAATTTATCAAAACACAGAAATATGTAAAACAAAAAGAATTGACCAAAACACAGAAATATGTAAAACAAAAATAAATTAAATACAAATATTCTAGTTTCGAGTGTGTGGTGGGTGTTAAAAAAAATAGGGGTGGGGGGAGGGGGTTGGGGGGTGTGGGGAAGGGGTAACAAATATGTGTAAGAATCGACTAAAACACAGAAATACGTGGAAAAAAAAAGAGTTTCAAGTGGGGGTGTGCGGGGTGGTAGAGGGGCAACATATATGTGTAAGAATTGACTAAAACACAGAAATATGTAAAAAAAGAAAAAATAGAATTTCAAGTGGGTGGTGAGAGGCGGGGGTGGTGGGGGTTGAGGGGCAACATATATGTGTAAGAATTGACTAAAACACAGAAATATGTATATAAAAAAAAAAAAGTTTGTGGAGGGGTGGGAGTGAGGGCGGGGGAGGAGGGAGCCCATGCCCCAATATGGGTGAAGTATGAATAAGATGCCAAATTCTATAAGAAATCACAAACCAACATTATAGATATATACATGCTTACATGCAAACCTAGATCTGCCTTTATTGCACATTTCATGGGCCATCATAATTTGGGTTCCATGGGAGCCCAGAATTTCTAGAAGACAAAATTACTTACCCAACCCTTTACAACATACTATAAGGAAACCAATTCCAAAATTTAGTTCAGCTAGGACAAGAAATGTAAGAGATATAGACCTCCTGTAAACACAGCCTACACGCAAAATTTGATGTGAAACAGACACATTTTAAGGGCTATCAGAATGTTGGTTCCATGGGAGCCCAGGGATTACAGGAACCAAAATTACTTAAGCAGCCCTTAAGATAATGCTATAAGGAAGCTAAAAGAAATATAAAAAGATCGGACAGGGAAAGTAGCATTCAAGGAGGACAGTCAACCACAAAACACAGAAACAAACATGGAAACAGACAAACAAGAAGGCAAAAGTAATAATAAAAGTAAACGACATCACAAACACAAAAGGGTTGACAATAGGGCTACCGCCTTGGAACGGTCAGAGGCAAAGTAGGCCACTGGGGGTTTAAACCGGTTCTAGGGTGCAAAATTTTCAAATTTGGTTGTGCTAGAGTAAGAATTGTAAAAAATGTATGTGAAATGGGACACATTTTATGGGTTATACTAATTTGGGTTCCATGGGAGCCCATGGGTTACAGGAACCAAAATTGTTTATGCAGCCCTAAAGATAATGCTATAAGGAAGCCCATGGCCAAATTTTGTTGTGGTAGGATAAGAAATGTAAGCGATATAGACTTGTAAACACAGCTTACACGCAAACCTTGATGTGGGACGCCGACGCCGGGTTGATTACATAAGCTCTCTTATTCTTCGAATAGTCGAGCTAACACAAACTGACAACAAACTGACAACACGCTGGCAATACATCGACACTACACAGACGATACAGTGAAATTTGGTAGTCGCCACAAACATGTGTTTTTAAAATATATCGATAGCCGTCATTGTTGGTACCACTATTCAGTTCTGTTTTTTTGTCATTTTGCTGAAATAGAAAAAGAAAAAAAGATAAGGATTTGTGCATTACCGTTTAAGTTTAGGTCAGACAATATGTGGATATTAGATGTATTGATTTTTGTTGGGTGCTTGGTGTTGTATGCTTGAACACTAAATGGCAGTGAGTGGATAATATTAAACATGAACACATATCTTTTAAAATTTAAGATACAAATAAATCTGTGAACCTCTCTTCTAATCAACTTTATTAAAGTAGCTATCCCTCCAAAAACAGTCATATTTACAACATGTGCACACCGTTTCTAAACCTACTGATGACGAGTGGTACTTTACAAAACTGCTTTAAACAGCCAGACTAGACCCCAAAACTGGAGCATCGAATTAAGAGTTACCAAACTCCTCATTTTGAAACATTCAATCTTCGTAGTTTTAAGAATCTGTGAACAAACCTATACTTTTAATTGGCACATATACTTTATTATATGACAAACACCTGGAGAGTTTTGATAAAATGATTTTGTAGTGTAGTTTTGCAGTTGTTTGGTGGTTTCATTAATGAATAACTTCATATATTTTACAGAAGCTATTAAACAGAGGAAAGTGACATATACCATATAAGTAGGAGTTGATTTCTTAAGATTAAAAATGAATTTTAAAAATTTAAGCTGCTCTCGTTCTATTACGTCAATATTACCAACACCCCAAATTTTGCTACCGTATAGTAATATTGGTTTCACGGTTTTGTCAAAAAAATCAATTTGTATTTCAAAAGGAAGCGATAGAAATTTAATTTTCGTAATAAAGAAAACAGAGCTTTGTTTGATTGTTCTGCTATGTATTTTTTGTTCTTACTGAATGCCCCACTTTTTGAAATAATATATTCCTAGATACTTATATTCTTGAACAATATCTATTTTATCATTTCCAAATTTGAAATTTACATTTTGCGATGGGTTTCCTTTGCTAAAAACTATCATTTTAGTCTTGCTTACATTTAATGAAAGTTTCCATGTATCACAATATTCAGAAGATACCGTGCTCTGGTTCTAAAGCAACAACGCCAACTGATAATGCATTTTTGTGTGTTTTATGAGTGGTGAAGATTAATTGCGGATAAGTTTGAATCCAGAGGTTAGCAAGATAAAATTGTAATATGCGGTATTCGAAGTAAAACTGTTATAAAACATCTCTTATAGGTGCTTGGTTTATATGGTTTTGAATTGTGATTTCTAATCAGAATACAGTCCATGGAAAGAATGAGAGTCTCCATTAGAACTAACCTGCATGTTTTTGCCAGATGAAGTGCCTAAATGACATGGTGCTTTCTTATATGGAACATTGGTGTAAAAGGTTGGTTTTGTTTCATTAAGTGGTTAAAGATTTCATTCAATGGTTGAAGATTACCAGAAGCTATCATGTAATGCCATCTTGAATGCGGATACCTATGCGATTTAAGAAACATTATTCTTTAAATAAGTGAATCTCCAGGAAACCAGTGTCGCCGCTTTAGGTATTTTGTTTGTTTTAGCACTACTGGCCGTTTTATTGGACGAATTCAATTGAATTGGGTTTAACGACACCCCAACACAGATAGGTTATATAAAGCCTAATAGGACTAAACAGTTCAGGTTTCGCCATTGACATAGAGATAACAATGGACAATGGGTCAATGACCTAATCTGCAAAGATATATGTATAGACTCTTTTGAGAATTTAGACTAAAGGTTTCATAGTGTTTTTAAGAATAAAACGTTAAACTGCTAAGGCACAGATTCACTTAGTACTCTGAATATGTGCCAATATCGCACAGTCATTTAGTTTGGAAAGAAATCTATGTAAACGTGTTGGGGGAGTTTAACCACAAACAATGGGGTTGGTGGACAAAGTGCTATTATAAGAATTCGCGAGGTTTACTATATTTATTTTTATGTGTAGGTTTTGTAGTAGCAACATTTCAGTGATGGTCCTGCCTCTCTTTATGCCTTGCACATTTATGCCTTCTTCAAACGTCATGTATGGATATATACTTTTTATGTGATCGTCCGACACCATCAGTAGTTCTCCATTGATGTACATGGATTTTTGTCTATTAATATATGAAACAGCAATATATCAACAGTACAATATCCAATTAAATACAAAAGTGGAAATAAAAGTCGAAGAGGAAATCCAGCTTACACAGAACACAATAAACCCAATAACACCAAAAAATACAAACATGAATGGTTATGTTAATAAGTTATAAAGGCATGTGACGTCAGCAACATGTGACGTCAGCAAAAAAAAAAGGTTGACGATAGGGCTACCGCCTTGGAACGTTCGTTGGAAAAAAGGCTGTTGGGTTTAAACTAAGTTCTGTGGTGCATCAAACCTCACACTTGCTACATGTATATAGTCATCCTAAGAAAATGGGACAATGTAGAAGGCATGTGGGTCGCCTTCCGAAATCTTAACTAAGACAAGAAATCCGTGGATTCACATGTCTCGCCTAATGGGGGCTGGACTTAAAAATAAAAACGTCAATGGTGCTTAAATGAAAGTTTGTAAAACTTTTAGTATCTAAAAACAACGGAGTTTGCCGTTTGCTTTTGCTGAGATGACATCTAAGTGCATTTGTTTAAAAATAAAATGCCATTCTATTAAAAACAAGAGGCCCCAGAGGGCCTGTGGGTGCTCTACTGGCTAAAACGGCTCTTATTTCAAGGGTTGTCGACCTAAAATTCCCATCATTATTTTTTTTAAACATTGCAAAAACAACTGAGATAGGATGGCCTTAGATCGCTCACCTGGTAATCATGGGCAATAAGTCTGCTGTGACTAGTCTGGCATGGGTAATTTTTAATTTGTCCCACTTCTATGAATGAAATTTCATAACAAGAGGCCCAAGAGGGCCTGTGGACGCTCTACTGGCTAACATGGCTCTTATAACATCAATGAAGCGAGTGACTGCCATTTACGTTTTTTTGGAAGTTTCGGACAAAAAACAGCTTTTGAACTAAATCAAGGGCCATAACTAAAGAATCTGTTAAAGTTCGATAAAGATCAGATGAAAAATAAAGGCCCTACCATATTACCGAGGCAAAATATAGCATTTTTAACTAAATCAAGAGCCATAACTCCTCTGTTACTGGTCCGACTGGTCCAACATAGAGATAAAAATTTAAAAAAAAAAAAAAAAAAAATTAAAAAAAAAAAATGTAAGAAAACAAAATTAAAGAAAATAAATTAAAAAATAAATAAAAAAATAATTAAAAAAAAAGAAAAACGTTTGGTAACGATCGGATGAAAAATGAAGGCCCTCTTGTCTTAAAGAGGCAAAATATAGCGTTTTGAACTAAATCAAGGGCCATAACTCCGCTGTTACTGGTCCGATATGTTTGGTTTTCGAACTTGTTTGAGCTTTCATTGATATTAACAATCTGATCAAGTTTGGTAAAGATCGGATGAACAATGAAGCCCCTATCGTCTTAATGAAGCAAAATATAACATTTTTAACTAAATCAAGGGCCATAACTCTGCTGTTACTGGTTCGATATGGCTAGTTTTCGAACTTGTTCGAGCTTTCATTGATATTAACAATCTGATAAAGTTTAGTAAAGGATGAACAATGAAGCCCCTATCTTTTTAACGAGGCAAAATATAGCATTTTTAACTAATTCAAGGGCCACAACTCCGCTGTTACTGGGTCGATATTGCTGGTTTTCGAACTTGTTCGAGCTTTCAACGACATTAACAATCTGATAAAGTTTGGTAAAGATCGGATAAACAATGAAGCCCCTATCGGATGAACAATGAAGCCCCTATCGTCTTAACGAGTCAAAATATAGCATTTTTAACTAAATCAAGGGCCATAACTCCGCTGTTACTATTCCGATATGGCTGGTTTTCGAACTTGTCCAAGCTTTCATTGATATTAACAATCTGATAGAGTTTGGTAAAGATCGGATGAACAATGAAGCCCCTAGCGTCTTAACGAGGCAAAATATAGCATTTTTAACTAAATCAAGGGCCATAACTCCGCTGTTACTAGTCCGATATGGCTGGTTTTCGAACTTGTCCGAGCTTTCATTGATATTAACAATGTGGTCAAGTTTGATAAAGATAGGATGACAAACGAAGGTCCTATCATCTTAACGAGGCAAAATATAGTAATATTACTCCTCTGTTACCCGTCCAATATGGCTGGTTTTCGTACTTGTCCAAGCTTTCATTAATATTAACAAATTGGTATTAACAATGTGGTAAAGTTTGATAAAGATAAATCAAGGGCCATTACTCCTCTGTTACCATTCCAATATGGCTGGTTTTCGAACTTGTCCAAGCTTTCATTAATATTAACAAATTGATATTAACAATGTGGTAAAGTTTGATAAAGATAGGATGACAAACGAAGGTCCTATCATCTTAACGAGGCAAAATATAGTAATATAGCATTTTTAACTAAATCAAGGACCATAACTCTAGTGTTACTGGTCCGATCTGGCTGGTTTTCGTACTTGTCCGAGCTTTCATTGATATTAACAATGTGGTGAAGTTTGGTAAAGATAGGATGAAAAATGAAGGCCCTATCATCTTAACGAGGCAAAATATAGCAATATAACATTTTTAACTAAATCAAGGGCCATAACTCCGCTGTTACTTGGTCGATCTGGCTGGTTTTCGAATTCATCCGAGCTTTCATTGATATTAACAACCTGTTAAAGTTTGGTAAAGATTGGATGAAAAATGAAGGTCCTATCGTCTTAACGAGACAAAAGTTAACAACGGACGACAGACGACGGACGGACGGACGACGGACAACTCGGCATCCCATATACTCTGCTGGCCTTCGGCCAGTAGAGCTAAAAACAGTCATAAAATCTGGTAAAGTTTGGCAATGCTGGTGTTTCGAACTTGACCGAGCTTTCATTGACATTAACAATCCGATAAAGTTTGGTAAAGATCGGATGAAAAATGAAGGCCCTATTGTCTTCACGAGGCAAAATATAGCATTTTTAACTAAATCAAGGGCCTTAACTCCATTGTTACTGGTCCGATATGAATGGTTTTCGAACTTGTTCAAGCTTTCATTGATATTAAGAACCTGATAAAGTTTGGTAAAGATCGGATGAACAATGAAGCCCCTATTCTCTTAGCGAGGCAAAATATAGCATTTTGAACTAAATCAAGGGCCATTACTCCTCTGTTACCAGTCCAATATGGCTGGTTTTTGAACTTGTCCAAGCTTTCATTAATATTAACAATGTGGTAAAGTTTGGTAAAGATAGGATGAAAAAATGAAGGCCCTATTGTCTTAACGAGGCAAAATATAGCATTTTGAACTAAATCAAGGGCCATAACTCCACTGTTACTTGTCCGATATGGCTGGTTTTCGAATTTGTTCGAGCTTTCAACGACATTAACAATCTGATAAAGTTTGGTAAATATCGGATGAACGATGAAGCCCCTATCGTCTTAACGAGGCAACATATAGCATTTTTAACTAAATCAAGGGCCATAACTCCGCTGTTACTAGTCCGATATGGCTGGTTTTCGAACTTGTCCGAGCTTTCATTGATATTAACAACCTGTTAAAGTTTGGTAAAGATTGGATGAAAAATAAAGGCCCTATCGTCTTAACGAGACAAAAGTTAAAGGCGGACGACGGACAACTCGGCATCCCATAAGCTCTGCTGGCCTTCGGTCAGTTGAAGCTCTGCTGGCCTTCGGCCAGCTGAGCTAAAAACAGGCAAAACAAAAGTGCAATATTGTTCTATATGTTTTTTAAACCATCGCAACATCCCAACAACAAATTAAAATGATTAAAATCAGGATGAAACTGCATAAGTCCATTGTTTGAATTTGAGAGATCGGCATGAAAAGTTAAGTTGTGATAATTCTTTGTATTATGTTAAATTTTTCATAAAATTGTGTAAAAATTACACAAAAACTCATTTCAGATGACAAATAAAATATTTCCAGTGGGTTTATATTATGCGAGATCAAAACCCGGTCTTTGCGACTTCAAAACAATTGCAACTGCGAGCCTACCTAATCTTTGGTGTCGAGGATCTTCATTTCCTGCCCACCATATAAACCTGCTGGAAATATTCTATTTCTTAACACTAACTAGAGCTGTGTTCCACTGAACACTTGTTGTCGCTTGCAGTGTGCTTATTTTAGCGAGTTACGAGCTTGTTTAGGTTGCAGGTTAAAGTTTTATGAAAAGGGGCATAACTCTGAAAAAGAGGCCCAAGAGGGCCTGTGAACGCTCTACTGGCTGTTATACCATTGATGAATCGAGTCGTACTACATGGTGTCTAGAGTGTACACAAGGTTTTTCAAGTATTTGACCTAGTGACCTAGTTTTTGACCCCATGGGACCCATTTTCGAACTTGACCAAAATATAATTAAGACAACATTTCGACAAATGTTTCATCAAGATCGGGTCAGAAATATGGCCTCTAGAGTGTACTAGTGACCTAGTTTTTGACCCTGTGTGACCCATTTTCGAACTTTAGCAAGCTATACTTGAGACAAATATTCTGACAAAATTGCATCAAGATCGGGTCAAAAATATGGCCTCTAGAGTGTACACACGGTTTTTCCAAAGTTTGACCTAGTGACCTAGTTTTTAACACCATGTGACCCATTTTTGAACTTGACCAAGATATAATTAAGACAAACATTCTGACAAAGTTGCATCAAGATCGGGTAAAAAATATGGCCTCTAGAGTGTACACACGGTTTTTCCAAAGTTTGACCTAGTGACCTAGTTTTTAACACCATGTGACCCATTTTTGAACTTGACCAAGATATAATTAAGACAAACATTTTGACAAAGAGTGTACACACGGTTTTTCCAATATTTGACCTAGTGACCTAGTTTTTAACCCCATGTGACCCATTTTCGAACTTGATCAAGATATAATTAAGATAAACAATTTGACAAAGTTTCATCAAGATTGGGTAACAAATATGACCTCTAGAGTGTACGCAAGTTTTATCCAATATTTGACCTAGTGACCTAGTTTTTGACCCCACATGACCCATTTTCGAACTTGACCGAGATTTCATTGAGACAAACAATTAAGATAAACATTCTGACAAAGTTGCATCAAGCTCGGGTCAAAAATATGGCCTCTAGAGTCTACACATGGTTTTTCCAATATTTGACCTAGTGACCTAGTTTTTAACTTCATGTGACCCATTTTCGAACTTGATCAAGATATAATTAAGATAAACAATTTGACAAAGTTTCATCAAGATTGGGTAACAAATATGACCTCTAGAGTGTACGCAAGTTTTTTCAAGTATTTGACCTAGTGACCTAGTTTTTGATCCCACATGACCCATTTTTGAACTTGACCGAGATTTCATTAAGACAAACATTCTGACAAAGTTTCATCAAGATCAGGTCAAAAATATGGCCTCTAGAGTGTACACACGGTTTTTCCAAAGTTTGACCTAGTGACCTAGTTTTCAAAACCATGTGACCCATTTTTAAACTTGACTAAGATATAATTAAGACAAACATTTTGACAAAGTTTCATCAAGATTGGATCAGAAATACGGCTTCTAGAGTGTACACAAGGTTTTTGAAGTATTTGACCTAGTGACCTAGTTTTTAACCCCATGTGACCCATTTTCAAACTTGACCAAGATATAATTAAGACAAACATTCTGACAAAGTTGCATCAAGCTCGGGTCAAAAATATGGCCTTTAGAGTGTACACAAGGGTTTTACAATATTTGACCTAGTGACCTAGTTTTTGACCCCACATGACCCATTTTCGAACTTGACCGAGATTTCATTGAGACAAACATTCTGACAAAGTTTCATGATGATTGCATCAGAAATGTGGCCTCTAGAGTGAACACAAGCAAAAGTTAACGGACGACGGACGGACGGACGGACGACGGACGACGGAAGACGGACAACACACCATCCCATAAGCTCTGCTGGCCCTTGGCCAGTAGAGCTAAAAATGGGTGGGGGGTTATATTAACATTCTAAACAAATATGGTAAAGATCAGATAAAACATGAAGTAAATACAGATTTAACTAGCGGCCATGTTTAAAGTCGCATCGAAATAAATTTCTACAAGGATCAACACCATGTCATGATCATTTTAGAAAACGTCCCATATCAATATCACTTACAGTTTTCAAGAAATAGTCGCTACAAATTTATTTATTTTAAATCTATTTTTAGCCGTGGCGGCCATTTTCTAGGATCAACTAGACATCAAGAGCAACATTCCTGTGAAGTTTCATGGACATCCGTCAACTAGTTTCAGAGGAGTAGTCGCTACAAGTTTTCATTATATAACTCTATGTAAACAAAGATGGCCACTGGCAGCCATGTTTAAAGTCGAATCAAAACGATTTTTGACAAGGACCAACATCATGTCTTGCTGATCATTTTAGAAAAAGTCCCATATCAATATCACTTATAGTTTTCAAAAAAGTAGTCGCTACAAACTTATTTTTTAAAAATCTATTTTTAGCTGTGGCGGCCATCTTGGATTTCGCATCAACATGAATTTTTGCTAGGATCAACTAGACTTCATGGGCAACTTTTCTTTAAAGTTTCATGAATATCCATTTAGTAGTTTCTCTACAAATAAAAGTTTACGGACAGACGGACGAACAGACGGACGACGGACGCCGCACCACGGCATAAGCTCTGCTGATCTCTGATCAGTCGAGCTAAAAATGTCAAGGGGCCGTAACTTCATCAAAAATCAACGAATCGGAAAAAAACACAATAGACACAACTAGAAATCATAGTAATGCTTCCTGCTAACATGGCGTTAACACCAAAAATAATGAAATAAAAAAATCAAAAAAAAAATTCATTCAATCAAATAAACAAAAACATAAATTAAAAAAAAAAAAAAAAAAATAATAATTTTTGTTTTTATAATAATCAAAAAATAAATAAAAAATAAATAAATAAAAAAAATAATAAAAAAAAAATAATAAAAGAAAAAATATAAACATATATAATATATATATATTAAAAAAAAAATTAACAAAAACAATCAACTAATAATAAAAAAATAAAAAGGCAAACCATCTGGTAAAGTTTGGTAAAGATCAGATGAAAAATGAGGCCCTTGGCCAGTAGAGCTAAAAATCATCAGCTCCAAAAAGTAGGTCAAGGTCATAGATGAAATCCATGCATCCAAATAGATGCACTACCCAAGACACAACTATGTCAAAATAGAATATGTTTTCTTCCGAAGATTAAGCTATAAAGTAGGTTTAAAACATCTAGTGCATTATTATGAATTATAGTTCATGAGAAAGTGATGTAAATATAACAATTTAAGTTATCTGCACTTTGCTTGGATGGTGAAGGTCACATCCACATTTGCTTTGTGACGTTGCAATGTACCACTCAATATACAACTATAAGCAAAGTTTGAAAGGTCTAGTGCATACAGTTTGTGAAAAAGTGACATAAACGCAAAAGCTGAACCTAAAAATTATTAAGTTATCTGCCCTTTGCTTGGAGGGTCAAGGTCACTTCCACATTTACTTTGTCACATTGCGATGTACCACTCAAGATACAACTATAAGCAAAGTTTGAAAGATCTAGTGCATACAGTTTGTGAAAAAATGACCTAAACGCAAAAGTTGAACCTAAAAATAATTAAGTTATATGCCCTTTGCTTGGAGGGTCAAGGTCACTTCCACATTTACTTTGTCACGTTGCGATGTACCACCCGAGATACAAGCAAAGTTTGAAAGGTCTAGTGCATATAGTTTGTGAGAAAATGACCTAAACGCAAAACTTGAATGTTGACGCCGCCGCCGCCTCCGCCGCCGCCGCCGCCGCCGGAAAAGCAACACTGTCTCTTTTTTTCTTCGAAAAGGCGAGACAAAAAAGGGAAGATGGAGAAGGGTGGAGCTGCAGTCGGGTGTTTTTTCGTCTGAATTTTATAATTCAAAGTTTAATGAAGAAATGCAAGTTGTATTTAGTTTGCATGATGTGTTAATGTTCTGTGTGAAGTGTTTTTTATTTGAAATAATGGATACAGGACCTGTGATTTAACCGTAAAGGTTAACTGGTTACATAGACGGTATAAACCTTGTTCGTGAAAGGTTGCAGAAAGTTTTGACTAAACATTACTAGGAATTGATCAGTTTGATTTGGCAACGAGTCGACAACAATGGAAACGCACGTTTCAGTGCACTAGTATGTGTTTGTGGATTGCATTGTCAAGATGGGACAAGACATGTAATCTAAGTCAAACGATAAAACATTTGCAATGAAGTGTTTGAACAGCAATAAAACATTATTATGTCTACACTACTGGTTAGTAATATTATACTAGTACTAGTGTTTATACATATATTCATTATTATAGTAGCATTAGCCGTGTATTAGGCGACATGAAACTCATCTGATATAGATGATATGAACTTACTTGTCAAAGCAGGCACCAATTACTAATCCTTCAAATTGCATCGCTGCAGTTGTCTCCTGGAAAGATGGAAAAAATAGACTGGTTAGCACTAGTAATCTGTAACGAGAAGCTAATCATGCTTATACAGAAGCAAACACTTGTATGAAAATTAATGGACAATGAATGTTATGGTTCACATAAGCAATATTTGGGACGAATTGGTTTGCATTAACATTTTCTTGTAGCTTGTATTGATATTGCCTTTAGGCCCTATTTCCCAACGCTAAATGATGATTGATAAAGTATGGAAAGCTAGCTTATTTACTGCTAACATACTTCACGACCGATTAGCTGAGGTATAAATAAACTGAGGGCAGAATAGTTTTCTGTATGAAAAGCATTGATATATTGAACAGTATCTAGGGTATAACAAGTATATAATACTTCAAGCTTTAGTTTTTATGAAAAAAAGCTAATTAGCAATGGCTGTATTTAACACAAAACTGTTGATTATTCAAAAACACCATTGTTTTTAGAATAAAACAATCAAAACAACTGACAAAACAACCCGTTTATATTACAGTCCCGGACTAACGAAACAACTGCTTTTATGTTGTAATACGTTGGTTTCATGCAAAAGCTCTATTAGGAGTATTAATCATCAACTGAAACTAAATTGCACAATTTTCTATGTAACTGTATGTGCCGTTACCTATACACATTTTCTCCCCAAATACAATAGGCTGGAAATAGCCCTGAAGTTTGTCGTGTTAAGAGGCAGTATATTGGTGTTATAGGAGATCTCATAAGGGTACAGACTACAGATGTAGTGAGATGAAAATGTGTTGTTTGTTTGTATGGTGATTTTTATGTTGTTTTCAACACGTAAGATCAGATATGATGGACCACCGACTTTTTCTGGGTAGAACCAGTACTGTACACCTTCCACCATCCGTAAGAATCGTGATGAAAATAAGATTGAGCAACTAAGGAAGTAGGCGTGTGCCGTGTGTTGTAGAGCATGAGATAGACCACGTGTTTTTAAGAGCGGACATCTTTGGTGGAGTGGGTGTACCGCTGTGCGCGCACAAGCTTGCGTGCACATATACTGGCCAGCAATGAAAAGGTTATCACGAAAGTATCTAGAATTGGAGGCGTTTTGGACAAAATATATAATACATATAAGGAGTCGACATTGGACGTTTTTTTACGTGCATACCTGTATTCAGCGCATTTCACATTGGTGTTTTTGTATGCACGTGCATTTCTGGTTTTCGTTATTTACATCGAATAAAAACATCAATTTCTGGGAAACCTTCATTTGCATAATACTGTCTGAATACAAACGCCAGTGAATCGTTGTAATATATTGCGAGACAGATAATTGCAGACTGAAATTTATCTAAAGCAATTTCGTTTTTAGAATTGTCTATAGTAATTAAAGGACAAGAAAAATAACTGAGCAACTGTTTGTCATAAAGTTCTACACTTAAATGAGCAAGACAATTTAGATGTCCAGATTCAATACTAACAAATGCAAAATATGGGTTGTTCAGCAGTTTTATTCCAAATGTGCTGCGAATAATTGAACTTATTACATACGTTAGTATAAATAGTAACAGATTTTAATAGAAAAACAATCATTATCAATCCTTTTTCAAAATCCATAATGGCACACTGTGCCATTATGGATTATGGAAAATTGGCACAGTAGTAACAGAGTCTCCGCACGCGAAGACGTTAACGTCATATCGCGAAGACGTTGACGTCATCAAAAAACACAAAGACTCGAGTGGAGCGTTAAAATGGCTGCGGAGCGGACATTAAAAATGCTTGCAGATAGTTTACTTCATATAGACGGAATGATAAGTAAACAAAGGCAAGAAGAGGACACATACGACTTCGTAAACAGAATGAAAAATACAAATACAAAATACGTTGACGTCATCAAGAAACACAAAGACGTCATCAAATGATCCTGTTCTTTTTCTTTCTTTTTTCTTTTTCTCCATTTTATAGTAACGTATGTAATAAAAAGGTCAATATACGGGCGTGGTGTGCCATTATCGACAAAAGGCACACCACGCCCGTATATTAACCTCTAAATAATACACCTATTGAGTTAATGTAAGTTTTCATTGCCAGCCCGATAGTTTTGCTATGACTTTCCATATTGCGAGATTTGTTTTCATAAGATCCGTACTCCATGCCTCAACACTTGCTATGGCCCTTATGTTTTTTTCTTGTTTAGTGTGGGTGGGGTTACAGGATGATGTATGCTGTTAGTGACTGAAATTGCATGCCCTATTTGACTTCACTGAAACTGTTTTTTTTTCGGAACTGGTTTTCTTGAAATATGACGTTTGAAGTCACAACCGCAGTAGTAAGGTGAATTATTTTAGACCAAAATCAGATTAGTTAGCGATGTCCATGAATTTTTAAAACTCATTTTGCCTGTATTTGTTTTATAATCGTTTGATTTGGGAATGAAATGGTTCGGGTAGCGTTTTTTAATGGGAAACCTGTGTACGTACGTTTATTTCGGTTTTTGAAGTAGAATTGAGACATCTGCATTGTTTGTACTCCGATATCCGGGCATTGGTTATCGTTACCCTCGTGTTAACTGGAGGGATTTGCATCTCTGCCTTGCCCCCCCCCAGAGTTTTACGCAGATGACAATAGTGTCGTCAATGTCATCAGCTAGGTAGACAAGTCGTCTTACAGATTTTTCCGCTGTGAGGATCTTTGAAATCTGTAAGAATGGTAATACATTGATGAAATCTACTTACATGAAAACGCATTATAGCAATATCATACAACATGGACAACTGCTAATAAGAAAATGCTGTTGGAGAATAGAAAACTATTTTTATAATTATTATTGTTTCTTTCAACAAGCATTCATTGACGTGTAGATGCGCTGTACTAAGATGATTTATTTGACGCGTCTACCGGTCATTTTTTTCACGGACCCTTAAATGAATACGCATCATGCTTTCAGCGTGGACATGCGTCATCCTTTCAGCGTGGACACTACACATAAAGGTTAATGAACTTTCCTATAAATCGCTGAAGTGTTTATCCATATGAAATGGCCATCTTAAAGAAACTAACGCCCTAAATAACGTGAAAATTACAGTAAGAAGTAAAGGTTTATTCACCCTTTCTTAAAATATCTGTGAATGAACATGCGTAAAATGAAATAAGAGTTGGTGACTTAATTCGACGCTCCTGTTTTGGGGTTTGGCCTTGCCAGTTAGACCGTTTATACAGTCTTTACTGTTCAAGTTTGAATTCGAAAAATGTGTAAGTTATATATATATATCATCGTCCGTAGGTTTAGAAACGAGGCATATGTAAAATTTGGCAGTTGCTGGAAGCATAGCTACTTTTAAGGACCTATTTCCTGCCTATTGTATACTGAACCAAACAGTTAAATGCACAAATAGACAATATCTTTAATATTTCAATAATAATCATCAATAAATGAAAACTTTCATTCTGAACAAGACGGATATCTTGTCAATAACGACTAAATTAAAAAAAATCATTCAAATCACATGTCTCCAACGGTACCAGTCGGCATATAATAAGTTTATACATTAAAGGTATTGTTTACTGGCGCGTTAGCTGTTTGGTTCAGTATATTTTAGGGAGGAGAACGCATGTATAGGCAACTGTAAATCACTGTTAGACTATTGCATGAGGAAATGGTTTTCGTTGCAGTTGAAGAGGGTCGCCCAATACAGCTTTTGTACGATATCAACATATTAAAACATATAAAAGCAGGTGTTTCATTAGTTGTGTTTTGGCGTGTTTTTATTTGTAAAGAAAATAATTATCAACACAGTGTTGTGTTTAGTAAAGCTTACTTGTCAATTTGCTATTTTTATTCATAAAAGTAAATATTGATTATTATTATACTATATTACACTGGGAATATAAAAGTTATATCTACTCGTTCGCGGAACATTGCTCGGCCTTTTCCGTCAGTGGCGGGACCGCCAAATGACATTTCGATTCGATTGTTTTACGGACGTCGTCGTCAGATTCCGCCACTAGGGAATACCGATTACGGAAAATCGGAATACACCAGTTTTCGTTCGGCATGTTCAGTGAGCCGAGTATATCTGCCAGACTTGAGGCAGGGAGGCCAGTCACCCATTGAGTGTGGACAGAATGACCAGTGCCTATCTATCAATATTCATCCTACTGCACCCTCTTTCGAGAATAATGAGTACATGGTTAAAAGAAAAATGTAAAAGCTTCAAGCCTTGATAGGTGAAAGTGTAATGGTGAGAACACTTAGAAATTAGCCTCGGTCACCCGGCTGGCTTCTGATTTCTTCGTTGCGCTTCATGGATCCAGAACCGGGCCCTGGGGAACATAGGACGTTTAAAACCGCCCTATCTTTTTGGCCGATTTTGGAGAGGTTTTGAGAGATTCAACTAGACTTTCAAAATACATGTTTTTAAGTTAAGAATAATTTCTTATTTGTAACTTATGAGAAGCAGCAAGTGACGTTTAACAGTTTAACTGATGCATCAACAACAGACATTGTACATGTATTTACAACATGTCACGCAAACATTGGCTATGTGCGAATAAATTGTGCTAATCGCTAGTGGGCCCTTTAATTGGCCTAATCTGCCCGGACCGATATCATACGCAGGATACGGTCTTCCTGTTCAAATACACCAAATACGTGAATATTAGATAGAATCTAGTTAACATTTATGCTTTGTGTTGGTTTCATTATTGTGGCAATACGTATATGCTGCTTTCAGGAACATTGTACATATCCTTTATTTACTAATTTTTTGCTTGTCATTTATTTATTTGTTTCTATGTTTTATTGCATATTCATTTACTCTGTACTGTAATTATATGTAATGTCTGTATGACTCTCCGCATGCGGAGGATATAAAGAAATAAACTAAAGTAAAAGTTTGATAGTGTTGGTGTGTGGCGGTGTCATGTTTTAAGTGAGGTATTTCTAAGAACTATATATAGTTAAAATAAGATAAAATCTGTGTCAGTTCGGTTCAAGTTTGCGAATTGAAAGACTTATAATTGGTCTTGCTTATATTATTTATATATCTATCTATAATTATTAGATTTATTTATCTTGTAATCTAAAAATAGGCTAGCCCAAAACTTACAAGTAACTGAATAGAACAGAATACAGATTGTGCAACAGAAGTGGAAAATATGAGACATTAGATGAAATAGATCTAGGCAAGATTAGCTGATTGCGACATATGTTTTGGTCATTGACTGTCCTGTAAATTAAATCAGGCAGACTTGTACTGAGAAAATGTTGTTCTCTGCATAAACAGCCCAGGCACTGCACTGCAGCCTAGAATTCAACATAGCTGGATCTCCATCTAAATACAGGTAATTAAGGCAAAGATGATGTGTTTTAAATTGTTTAATTCTTTTGGAGTAGTTTGCTTATGAATTTTACGAACACAATGGTTAAATGATACATTTATTCAATATAAAATTGTCTTGAAATCAACCCGTTCGTAAAACATAAGCAAAAAAGTAGTTTTGTCAAAAGTGATATCGTCACTTTTGAGTGACGATATTCACTCGAGTGACGATATTCAGTGTAACTGATATGAGAAATATCGCACTGACAAGGTCCCTATATTTCATGACTAGGATATGATAAATACTGTTATAAGCTTTCCATGTTTTTTCAATGAAATTTAGTGTTGGGAAAAAGGTCCTTAAGTGTTGAATCTAGTTTTGCTAAGACTGGCTACAAGCCATTCCAATTAACTGTTTTTATATGTCATACTCGTTTAGAAAATATAATCCCGAGTATTTTCCGGAAAATGAACGAGTAATTCTGTTTTAAAGTGCGACATTAATATTGCAATATTGACAATCGAGTTGGGTATAAAAATATAGGAACCAGTTTTACTTACTGTTTGTATTGTGCCACCAACGGATATTCTTTTGTAATTTGGTTGGGAGAGTGCCTCGCATACTTGAAGAACATTTGGTTTTAGGAAATCATCTTCTACGGAGGCATCTACGTCAAACATGCTAGTTTGCATTACCTGAAGAATATTGATATATACTGAAGGAAAAAGAAACGCGACACGGGAATTTTCGCTATATATTGTATGTACAATATGCTGCTGTTAATCAAATGGTACATGGCTACTAAGATATTTCCTTTCGGAAAAAAGACTAAAACAATATGTAACACAGCAAATAATATTCCTGCACAGTTTCATTATTGACAGAGTACGCGTTTGGCTCAAGCATGTGAGCAAACTTAGGATGGAAAATTGTGCAAACTCTTTACGTTAAATACAGTACTTATTGAACTGGCTCAATTTTGAAAGGAACTCCATATGAATTTCTTGTTACCTGTACGGTGAATTAAACGTCTACAACATCACAGTTGTGTCCTTTCTCTAATTAACTGCAAGTGTGTTTTTTTACAAAACATCATTGGCTTTCCTTGGAATATATATGTAATTATGTGCGCAGTATATACAAAATATAGCGGAAATTCCCGTGTCGCACTTCTTTTTTCTTTCAGTATATTTAAAGCATTTATTCATTAAAATGTTGAAACGAGCTTTATTTAGTTAAGATGAGCAACATCTGCATTTACCTCCTTCTACTGTCATAAACAATGAGAGCGTTAGCGCGAGAAAGGCCCTGAACTTCTATCGCTGTATGAAACCAAAAAAAGTCTAACGCCATTTAAAATATGTTAGTTATATACAGTAGCATTTGGGGTAGCAACTTTATACAGATATGCAGTAGCATTTGGGGTAGCAAATTTATACAGATATACAGTAGCGTTTGGGGTAGCAACTTTATACAGATATACAGTAGCATTTGGGGAAGCAACTTTATACAGATAGATAGATAGATATTTTATTCAAACATAAGGCATTACGCCCAACAGTTCACATGCAAATAGTACATACATATAAACATGTATATGAAATACACACAATATTTTCCAGTTAATGACAATTTGTATAATTTCATAGGTGAGTTTCAAGATCATCTGTATATGTTACTAGTTAAAAAGTATTTGACAACTATTAAGTATATAAGTGTTTAATATATATTTTTAAATTAATATTCCTAAGTACTGATCAGAACACATTTATATCTGTGGACAAAAATGGAGAAAAGTGATATTTATTTATAAAACATGTCGTCTCTTCTTTTAAAACTTTTACAGATATACAGTAGCATTTGGGGAAGCTACAAAAAACTATTCAGGTCAGTTTGGGTTTGAAAAGAAAATTGATAGGAAATTGTGTCTAGATGCAATAACCGGCGTTTGTTTAGAAAATACTTGTTTTCAGACGATAATGAGATCTCAGTTTGAACATCCTTCTTATTATTATTACCCAGTCATTAACGTAGTGGATATTATAGCTCACGTCATTATAGCGCACGTCACTATAACTCACATCATTATAGCGCACGTCATTATAGCTCACATCATTATATCGCACGTCATTATAGCGCACGTCATTATAGCTCACGTCATTATAGCGCACGTCATTATAGCTCACGTCATTATAGCGCACGTCACTATAGCTCACGCCATTATAGCTCACGCCACTATAGCGCACGTCACTATAGCTCACGTCATTATAGCGCACGTCATTATAGCTCACGTCATTATAGCGCACGTCACTATAGCTCACATCATTATAGCTCGTCATTATAGCGCACGTCATTATAGCTCACGTCATTATATCGCACGTCAATATAGCTAACGTCATTATAGCTCACGTCACTATAGCTCACGTCACTATAGCTCACGTCATTATAGCTCACGTATTTATAGCTCACATCATTATAGCGCACGTCACTATAGCTCACGTCACTATAGCGCACGTCACTATAGCTCACGTCATTATAGCTCACGTCATTATATCGCACGTCATTATAGCTCACGTCATTATAGCTCACGTCACTATAGCTCACGTCACTATAGCTCACGTCATTATAGCTCACGTATTTATAGCTCACATCATTATAGCGCACGTCACTATAGCTCACGTCACTATAGCGCACGTCACTATAGCTCACGTCACTATAGCGCACGTCACTATAGCTCACGTCACTATAGCGCACGTCACTATAGCTCACGTCACTATAGCGCACGTCACTATAGCTCACGTCATTATAGCTCACGTCATTATAGCTCACGTCATTATAGCGCACGTCATTATAGCTCACGTCATTATAGCTCACGTCATTATAGCGCACGTCATTAAAGCTCACATCACTATAGCGCACGTCATTATAGCTCACTATAGCTCACATCACTATAGCGCACGTCACTATAGCTCACATCATTATAGAGCACGTCATTATAGCTCACGTCATTATAGCGCACGTCACTATAGCTCACATCATTATAGCGCACGTCATTATAGTGCACGTCACTATAGCTCACGTCATTATAGCGCACGTCATTATAGCTCACGTCATTATAGCCCACGTCACTATAGCTCACATCATTATAGCGTCATTATAGCGCACGTCATTATAGCTCACGTCACTATAGCGCACGTCACTATAGCTCACGTCATTATAGCGCACGTCACTATAGCCCCCGTCACTATAGCTCACATCATTATAGCGCACGTCATTATAGCTCACGTCATTATAGCGCACGTCACTATAGCTCACGTCATTATAGCGCACGTCACTATAGCTCACGTCACTAAAGCGCACGTCACTATAGCTCACGTCAATATAGCGCACGTCATTATAGCGCACGTCACTATAGCTCACGTCACTATAGCTCACGTCATTATAGCGCACGTCATTATAGCTCACGTCATTATAGCTCACGTAATTATAGCGCACGTCATTATAGCTCACGTCACTATAGCTCACATCATTATAGCGTCATTATAGCGCACGTCATTATAGCTCACGTCACTATAGCGCACGTCACTATAGCTCACGTCATTATAGCGCACGTCACTATAGCCCCCGTCACTATAGCTCACGTCATTATAGCGCACGTCATTATAGCTCACGTCATTATAGCGCACGTCACTATAGCTCACGTCACTATAGCGCACGTCAATATAGCTCACGTCATTAAAGCGCACGTCACTATAGCTCACGTCATTATAGCGCACGTCATTATAGCTCACGTCACAATAGCTCACGTCATTATAGCACACGTCATTATAGCTCACGTCATTATAGCGCACGTCATTATATCGCACGTCATTATAGCTCACGTCATTATATCGCACGTCATTATAGCTCACGTCATTATAGCTTACGTCATTATAGCTTACATCAGTATATCTCACGTCATTATAGCTCACAACATTATATCGCACGTCATTATAGCTCACGTCATTATATCGCACGTCATTATAGCTCACGTCATTAAAGCGCACGTCATTATAGCTCACGTTATTATAGCGCACGTAAAACGTAAATGGTTAATTCCTTACTATCGGACTAGTTTGATATTGGAGTGCGATAGTCATTCATACGATCGTAAACACATTATATAGCATTAACAAATGTTTTTATTCCGAGTAAATTGTGTATAGACTGGGTTGTGTACGTAGTTGTGTGTAAATACTGCTTTAGTCAGTTGTACGAGTAAATGTTATGTGCAAAATGGGTACACTTTTGTCAGTGTTTTAGCCGAGTGCCAATAATTTCAGTTATCCCATTTATGCTGTTACATGTAATTATTCTGTGTATTATATACTCCACAAAGTGATATTGTCACTAGTGGCGATATAAAAATTATAAAGTATTTGTAATGGTCACAGTTTGAGCTATTGGGGTTTGGGTCAATATATGTTTTATTTGTATTTGTTTTGTTTTTCTCCATGATATGCATATGCTTATGACTGGCTACACCCTTGTTCATAATGTTCTCCGACCTTACCAGCCTTTCTTTATAATATATATTATCCGGCTGTGTATGGCAAGAGGAACTATATAGTAAAAACTGCTGGGTGTGTGAGGGGGAGGGTTTCCTCACCCGTGTGGGACAGGAACTACACTCTTGGTTATAAGTACAGATATGCAAGTATGATTTGAATTAACATTTTATACAACTATAGCCATATCCAATTTGATATATTTATTTACCTCTTTAAAGCAAAGTATACTGAAAGGAAAAAGAAACGCATACTGGTTATTTCCGCTATATATTGTATGTATAATATACTATTGCTAATTAAATGGTACAGGGTGACATTATGCCTGTCCTGTCGGAAAGAAGGTTTAAACAACACCGAACACACCAATGGTTACCACTTTAAAGTTTCATTATCGACAGAATGCGCATTTGGCTCAAGCAGGTGAGAAAGCTAGGCTTTAAACGCTCCAATCTCAACGTTAAACACAATACTGAAATGGCTCGACTTTTTCAAACAGAACTTCAACTTTTATGAATTTCGTGTATTAAAGTATACTTTGATTAAAAGGTTTACTGCGTCATGACAGAGTTGTCCTTTCTGTAATTAATTGTAGCCGCTTTTTGTACAAAACACTTTATAGAGATATATCTTGAATATTACGTGGAATTTGGCGGATATAATAGTGTAATATAGGCGCTTTTTTGATTATGCGTTTCTTTTTCGTTTCAGTATATGTTAGATTATGATGAGCCATGTTCAGACCAAGTTAAAACATTATATGTACATGAAGGTATTATATTCAGGTCATATGTGGTAAAATAAACATTAAATTGCCTAAATTGTCGTCAGACACTGTTGAAATTGCATGGCTGTGCTTCGTTTTTAATGCCCGGTTTTTCCTATAGGAGTTCCTCTGACCTCCCTAAACCAGACGAAATCAGCTGGTATGGTCAGAGAAGGCTTGGATAAGCGATGCTATAACTTTTTGGTGAGATACTAAAATCATCCCATTTGTAAATCAATGCAAATTCCTGATAGGACCATGTATAATAAGATATTGTAATATGCATATGTTTAATATCAGTTTAGCAGTAAGCTATGAACAATGGCAGACGAACAATGCAAAAGAAAGCAATTGCCTTAGGGTACATAAAGATGGAATATAATGAAATGAAAACTGAATGACTGGTTCTGCAAAGGAACTGTGTGAAGCACGTAAAGCAAGAGCACAAATCAATGTTTACACATCAGCATTTTACTTACTTGGCTGTTGTTTGCGAGTTTTATTGTATCTTCCATTATCGACTTGCAGTTGAGCAGGAGATAAAATTTCGATGGTTCCACGTTAGTCAAAAGATGTGTTGGACCGGTTAATGTTTTTATTTTGTTCGTTTGCCAATAGGGCAGCATAGTTGTTCCCTTGATAAGTTCGTATGTCTGGTGTCTCTAGACATTTTATCTTCAATGCGATCTGGAAAAGAAATTGAAAAGTAGTAAACTAGAAAATGATGCCCCCACTGAAAACAATCCGTGTAAAACGTAAAATTTGGCGAAGCAGGTGCCGTAACTGTGGTAATACTGGGTTGATTGTGATGCCAAATCGATATTCACGTTTTGATATCATAGGTAAGCATCCTGTAAAATTAACAAGGACGGACGGACATGTTTAACGCTATATGCTCACTCAGCATTCGGTAGTGAGGGCATAATTAAATGGTTGTGTCAGTTAATTTTGCGGATGAAAATAGTAGTTTACAACACGTGTATCGTGCGTACAATATAAGATTAAAACATAACATGTACATCATACATAAATTATTATGTAAAATAGCGGCGATATAAAAGGAATATTGTATCCTGCATTTAAAGTAAAAGCAAAAGCCTCCCGTTGAAAATGGAAATTCGAGGATTTACATTATAAAAGTAAGTAGTTTAATATCATTAATGTTATTTAAGAAAGCATTGCAATAGATAAAATAGGTTTTGCATCAAATACTACACTATACTACAAATGCCATTGACTGATATTTAGAAGTTATTTTAGTGTTTAATGGTGATATTGCGTTTATAGGATTTGTAGTGTTTAATGGTAATATTGCGTTTATAGGATATGATCGAAATAATACTTTTAAGTTTTTAACAGTATATCGACTGTTTAATGGTATTAAGGACCTATTTCAAGTCTTGTATTTGAGGAGTGGTTGCGGGGATGTGGGTGTAGAGAATTGGTATAGGTTACTAAATCACAGACAAAATGAGAGAATGCTGTTACTCAGTTTTATACGAAATAATAAGGTCCTCCCATGAAGTCCGCATATTAAAGGGACACATGGCAATCTTTTTTTTTTTGTAAAACTCGCGGTGGTCAATCTCATTAAAATCAGACTTATCACGCTACGATACTCTACACTACTATAACGCTATAAGTGGAGAGTATGAAAGTGTAATTAGGATTGGATTTTAATGAGATTGCAGGGTGGTCAGCTACGCTTTCTGCATAACTTGCATCTATTCAATTAACAATATTATAAATATATTATTAAGGAACTACTTTTTGCATAGTATTAGCTTTTAATATATTATTTATTATTGGCGCAATATTGTCAAAACTTATGTTAGAATACAGAAGAAATAATGAAAACGCGAAATTGCATGTAATGATATTCAAGCAGGTTTGAAGTGAAAATGATACTGGATATATAAATGAAGCAGCCTGCTTCACTGCTAGATAAACAGTTGTGCCATGCAAGCTGCTTTGGGAGTGAAAAGCCAAGTTTTTCATCTTAGGAACTATCCCGCCAAATAATGACAAAATTACACTACAAAAACGTTTATCAAAACTCTCTCCAGGTGTTTAGGTCATATAATATTGTATATGTGCATATTTAAAGTATAGGTTTATTACCGGGTTCTTAAAACACCCGTGATTGAATATGCGAATAATGAAGTCTAACATGGTTTAATCCGCATGGAGTCTTTCATAAAGCATGTTAGATACGATTTTCAACGTCGAAAAACATCCAAAACAATGATTACGTTGTTTTAAGGCAACGTTACGTTGAAACAACAAATTTTACTTGTTAGAAAAACGATAAATAGAAGATATTTGTTTGTTTGGAGTGAATATAGGATTAAATTTCATCGAGAAGTGAGAAAACGTACCGAAACAAAAAATGTCACGGTAAGTGACAAATGCCCCCAAAGTGGTTTTGACCTTTGACCTTGCAGCCTTGATATTTGTGCGCGACACAGTGTTGTTGTGGTGAGCACTTGTGCGAAGTTATTTGAAAATCCATCCATGAATGTCAGAGTTATTAACCCGAGACAAAAAAACTGCTTTTCGACCTTTGAACTGTAAGTGTGACCTTGACCTTCGAGCCATAGACCTTGATTTTGCGTGGGACACGTCCTGTTGTGATAAACACTTGTGCTAAGTTATTTGAAAATCCTTCCAGGATGCCAAAGTTATTGACCGGACACGATCATATGGACGAATTAGAATGAATGTAAGTATCAGAGTTATCTCACATTTAGTTAAAATACTATACAATAAACAGTTTCAAATTTGCCAAGCAATAACCTTTTATGGTTGATATGGAAATGTTAAAGGGAGGTAATTTGATGATTGTTGATAATCAACAGTTGCCATCTACATTGTTTTTTTGTGCGATTTTTTTTGATAAGGAACATAGAGAATATTGTCTCTGACAAATTTCGGTAAATTTTGTAGATTTAATTAAGTTTTTCTGGTCAAAATGCGTGTTTTAAGAAAAAAGGGGCTAACTCCCTTGTATACTGAACTTTTCAAAAACATCTTTGCACTATTGTTGGCAGTCGATCTAATTATTCTTAAAACATCATAACGTTTTTCCTGTTTTGCTTTCTAGACAATTAGCATCAACATCAGTGGACGTTTCTTTTTTTTGTTCAGTATATATATCGACCAAAAATAAAAAAGTAACCCTTATTCTTTGCCTTCCTATATAGAATGCAAAACAGGAAATAAACAACAGTGTACATAGAACAATAAGACCAATAAGACCAATAGTCCAAACAAAATATATTTTTGAAATGTTTAGTACAAAAGAGAGTTATCCCCTTTTTTATCCCCCGTTTTTCTTAAACCATGTGTTTTTGGTAAAACACATTAAATGTAGGAAAACTAGCTATTTTTCCCCAAAACAATATTTATATATTGCTTGCCAAAACAAATCACACAAAAACACGATACTTCTTGTGTAAATAGCAGCTTTTGCTCATGAAAATTCAAATTACCTGCCTTTAAAGTTTCCATAGCATCCATAAAAGAGTATTGTTTGACAAAATTTAAAACTGTTTAATGGAATATTTAGTACTCAGTGAAGTGTGTTTACAAACATCAAAAACGGTTTAATTAATTGAAGCCCCGTTTGAGTTGTCCTACGCCCTCAAAAGCTGGCCTATGGGAATACCAGCAAAAATAGGGTACTTTTTCATTTTGCTAAGTATATATAAAACAAGAGCTGTCGGAGAATAGCGCAGCTCGACTATTTGATTTTTCAGAGAATAATAAATTATATAGCTAGTATATACCATCAGAAAACAAGGCTAAAACAATGTGGGGTGGGGTTGGGGGCGCAACATAGCTATGTGTAAGAATTGATCAAAACTACAGAGAAATATGTAAAAATATATATATTAAAAAAAATCAAGTTTTGAGTGGGGGTGGGGGTGGGGGTGGGGGAGAGGTGGGGTGCGTGGTGGGGGTAGTGGGGGTGTTGAGGGCAATATATATGTGTAAGAAGTTATGTAAGAATTCACCAAAACACAAAAATATGTAAAAAGAAAATAATATTAAAAATCGAGTTTTGAGTGGGGATGGTGGAGAGGCAGGGGGTGGGGAGGGCAGCATATATATGTTAGAAGCTATGTAAGAATAGTCCAAACAACACAGAAATATGGTAAAACAAAATAAAAATATTTCGAGTGGGGGGAGTGGGTGGGGGGTGTGGAGAGGCAGGGAATTGGGGTGGAGGGAGCAACATATATGTGTAAGAAGCTATGTGCAAGAATTTACCAAAACAACACAGATATATGTAAAAAAACAAAAAACATTAAATAAATATATTCCATTTCGAGCGTTGGGGTGGGGTGGGTGAGGGGAGCGCGGTGTGGGGGCAACATAGCTATGTGTAAGAATTGACCA
Organism: Cyrtodaria siliqua; assembly: GCA_037043455.1. Taxonomy (NCBI): domain Eukaryota; kingdom Metazoa; phylum Mollusca; class Bivalvia; order Adapedonta; family Hiatellidae; genus Cyrtodaria; species Cyrtodaria siliqua. Next base: position 60,633 of record JAWPHD010009431.1, on the reverse strand, counting down.
AAACAACACAGAAATATGCAAAAAAAAAAAAAAAAAAAAAAAAAAGTTTCGACGAGTGTGTGTGTGTGTGGGGTGGGGGGGGGGGGGGGGAGTGGGGGAGAGAGAGAGAGGGAGCAACATATATGTGTAAGAAGCTATGTGTAAGAAGCTACGAGGGGGATTCAATATGTAATGTCCATATGAATATTAATTACTTTTTTATTTCATGCCTTCAAAGTAATCTCAACGAGCAGCAATACATAACTTCAGTCGTTCAATCCACTTCCGGAAAGCCCCAGCGTAGTCCTCTTTGGGTATATATGTACCTGCCAGACACTGAAATACCGCTGAGCCGACTGCCTTACATGATGCATAACGCCGCCCAGAGAGGTGCCTCTGCAGTCTGGGAAAGAGAAAGAAGTCGCAGGCCGCAAGGTCTGGGGAATACGGTGGATGGAGGACCACTGTCACTTTCTCCTTACTGAGAAATGTCGTTACTACAGCGGACTTGTGGGCTGGCGCATTGTCGTGTAAGAGACGCACACCTTTCATTCCGGTCGCAGGACGGCGTTTAAATAGTGTTTCTTGACCTTTTGCAAAACGTTCTGCTTATAGAATGCTTCAGTAACAGTCCACCGTCTTGAAACAGGCACTTGTACTGATTAGCATCATTTTCATAGAAGAAAATAAAACAGAATCACGATATGATAAAAACAATTGACATTATTTAGCTATATAAAATTGACTTTGCTTGGCATATTTAAGAAGGAAAAAAGACTAGCGTTACAAAAAGCTAGATCGACGTAGAAGAATTAAGTAGCAGGATTTGGCACATACACGAATTAAGTCTGCATTTGTGAATAAATATACTAATTTTTGTTCATCTGTAGAGTTATTAAAATTGGGATTTAGGCGTATTGCTTTATCATATAAATTAGCTCTGATATCATTATATAAAGGACAGGTTATCATAACATGTAACTCATCTGCCACCTGAACATTACAAAATGGACAAACTCTTTCACTAATCTGAAGTCTTTCATATCTTCCAGTCTCTAGTCTAATTGGTGCTACGCCACAACGGAATCTAGAATAAGCCGACCTATGATTTCTTGGTAGTATTAGTTTACAGTACCTTTCTGTTTCAAATGTAGTTTTAAATAACTTATAAGTACGTAATTTTACTACTACCACGTTCCGAGTTAATAGTTACATTCCAGTTTATTATAAACTGATTTAAAGATGCACTCTTAACCACACTGGTAAACCGGCGACCGAAAGATCAGCTGGCTACCGAAAGATCAGCTCAAAGCAAAAATTTACCCATCAACACTGGGGTAAGTATTTCTGCTCGTTGGATACGTTATTCTCAACATATTTACAAAAGAAATGGTTCTCCGTGTTGCTGAATGAATGATACACGAATGTGTTAAATTTCTTTGCATTATGTCAAATATTTTGTGAGATATGGCGAGTTAAACGTGAATGTTTCCCAAAAAGATGTCAATTCTGAAGTTTATAACCTAAATACTCATAAAATACTCAATACTGAGGTAAAACAGGTATACGATTAAAACAATTTATATTTAATGTAAAACGTATATAATTCTTACTGCAAGAATCCACGTATTAAAAAAGTTATGACTATTTAAACTACACCGGTCGGTAAGAAAATGCGCCCGAATGGCACAGCTCCGAAAATTATTGGCGCCCCGAAAGATCAGCCCTGAAATCAACTTGAGAAAATCGCATTTTTGTGACCAGACGGGTGTTTTATTTGTATTTCATGAAATCACAAGAAATACTGGTTGCATTTAAATACATTGCATCAGACAATTTACTGAAATTGATAAACCTATTTCTTTAATCAAATAGTATTTATGCTAAAAACGACGCGAATAAAAAGAGTTAACGGTTATCGTCTCATGCGTTTGGGCAATGAGCAGTTTTATAAGGAATCTTGTGACCAGTCGTAAACCAGTGAAATTACCTAACAAATATTATTCAATTATCGCCTGCTAATTAGGTCAATACGTAGAGTTATCGACCAGAACAATTCATTTGACCAAGAACGAAGTTCGAGGCCGATATGATTTTTTTTCTGTTTGATAAGTCTGCGTATTGACCGATATATCAAATAGGCAATAATTCTTTTATTATTAAAATTATATTATTTCGTACTATAATATCCAACATACTTTATAGTTCATAAGCGCGGGAAACGTCTTAATTATAGATTATTCAGAATGTATTGATGTGCGTTTTGGAATGTTATTAAAGGTGCCGTTTTTCTACTTCGCTTATGAACTATAAAGTATGTTGGATATTATAGTACGAAATAATATAATTTTAATAATAAAAGAAGTATTGCCTATTTGATATGTCGGTCAATACGCAGATTTATCAAACAGAAAAAAAATCATATCGGCCTCGAACTTCGTTCTTGGTCAAATGAATTGTTCTGGTCGATAACGTATTGAACTAATTAGCAGGCGATAATTGAATAATATTTGTTAGGTAATTTCACTGGTTTACGACTGGTCACAAGATTCCTTATAAAACTGCTCATTGCCCAAACGCATGAGACGATAACCGTTAACTTTTTTTATTCGCGTCGTTTTAGCATAAATACTATTTGATTAAATAAATAGGTTTTATCAATTTCAGTAAATTGTCTGATGCAATGTATTTAAATGCAACCAGTATTTCTTGTGATTTCATGAAATACAAATAAAACACCCTTCTGATCACAAAAATGCGATTTTCTCAAGTTGATTTCAGGGCTGATCTTTCGGGGCGCCAATAATTTTCGGAGCTGTGCCATTCGGGCGCATTTTCTTACCGACCGGTGTAGTTTAAATAGTCATAACTTTTTTAATACGTGGATTCTTGCAGTAAGAATTATATACGTTTAACATTAAATATAAATTGTTTTAATCGTATACCTGTTTTACCTCAGTATTGAATATTTTATGAGTATTTAGGGTATAAACTTCAGAATTGACATCTTTTTGGGAAACATTCACGTTTAACTCGCCATATCTCACAAAATATTTGACATAACGCAAAGAAATTTACACACATTCGTGTATCGTTCATTCAGCAACACGGAGAACTATTTCTTTTGTAAATATGTTGAGAATAACGTATCCAATGAGCAGAAATACTTACCCCATTGTTGATGGGTACATTTTTGCTTTGAGCTGATCTTTCGGTAGCCAGCTGATCTTTCGGTCGCCGGTTTACCAGTGTGTTAACATCATCTAAAAATTTACGTTTAACAATAGGCTTAATTACACTCGGAACGTTATTAAACTCAATTTTTGGAAATTTATTTAAAACTTTGTAACACCAATTTTTACATCTAGAACCTTTACTATTAAAACAATAATTGAATATTCGTTTATTGAAACACATATTTGGCATATGACTCAATCGTACCCAGTAATTTGATACCGCAATTATTTGTCTAACACAAACCGGTTGCCATGCCATGTCTCCTGTCATTGCAGCTGATGGTGTGTTTCTTGTCGTACCCAAAAATACTCGCATTGATCTATGTTGTACGGCTTCAATACAAGAGTAGGTTTGAGTACCCCATATTGCTGCACCATAAGCTACAATAGACCAAACCAGCGAATCAAATAGTTTAGTATAAACTTTATAAGGCATCCCACCAACTGTTTTATATTTTGAAATTAACAGTCCTAACGCGCGACTGGCTGACTGTGCAACAAATGAAGCTGTTACATTATAATTGAGTTTTTCGTCTAAAACAAGGCCTAAATATACATATTTATCTTTTATAATTATATCAGATTCGCCACATTTAAATTCAAAAATCGTCTGTGGTTTTGATCTTTGTCTAAAATGCACAATACTAGTTTTATTTATATTGACTGACATAAAATTGGTTTCACACCAATCATCTAGTGTATTTAACAATAGCTGTACATCTGTTTCATTTTCGGCCAGCAGTACAATATCATCCGCATACATGATAACACATACTTTATCCCCATCACCAATATCTACTCCTAGACCTAAAGACTTCAATTGTAATGCTAACTCGTTAATAAAGCAATTAAAGAGCAATGGGGATAAACAACAACCTTGTCTTAATCCCGTTGTAACATTAAACCATTCTGTATTTAAACCATTTATACGCACACAGGATGAAACAGATGCATATAAAGACATAATTGCATTCAACATTTTACCATGTATCCCTAAGTCATAAAGTTTATTCCACAACATATTCCTATTTACAGTGTCATATGCTTTTTTGAAATCGACAAATGCAGTAAAAGTTGAAAGTTTCTTTTTTATTCTGGTTTCAATAATATTAGTTAATGACGATAGATGATCCGTAGTACTTCTCCTTTTTCTAAACCCATTTTGTTCATGTGTAACAAAGATGAAGCCACTCTGCGCAAATAAAAAATGGTGACAGTGTATAGCTATTGCAAACCAGATACGAGACTACGGGCTATTTAGGCATAAATAATAACAAAAAGTGAATAGTAGACATATTTATCTCTGTCAAGAATGTAATTGCATGGTGGTGATTATAAGACAAGGCCTAAAAAGAGGTGATGAAAATGTGCCTTTTGAAATATGAGCTTAAATTTTTAATTTTTCAAATTAAAATGGTGTGGAGCTATTGCAAACGAGATACGAAGTATCGGTTATATTAGGCATAAATAATAACAAAAAGTTTATAGTAGACATATTTATCTTTGTCAAGAAGGTAATTTCGTGATGTTGATTATAACAGAAAGCCGTAAAGAAGAGGCTGTACAAACTACCGAATCTGAGATGTTGGCTGAAATTTTAACTTTTTAAATGTAAGATTTACCTGTATCGATAAAATAGTAAATGGCGGCGTTTTAGCGCGACAACATAAATCGATAAACTAGAGCATTTATGAACCCGTTTCTCCTCCCTGTATACTTACTCCCTGGCGAAATAAACCTCTTACAATTAAGAAAGCATAGATAGGGCCAAACACAGACCTTATCATAAAAATATATGAATATCAGAGAGAGGTTAGAAGGGAAAGATAAGGCGTCACGTGATATTTTTTACTACATCATTGGTTCAGAAGGCAGTTTTCAATCTGCCTATTATTATGAACGTGGGCCAAACAAAAAAAGCACGCGTTAATGGTAACATGCCAGAAAAAAACAGGTCGAGTAAGTAGGATTTTGTTTTGTTATTGTGTTAAATATGTATATAACACAGCTTTGGTTTTTATGTTTTTCTGGTAAACTGGAAAAAAACGCTTTTTTTGTGTAGGATTTATAAGAAAATACATAGAGAAATTCATGTATTAACGTATCAAAATAAATGAAACATAAGACGCTAACATCAGAATGTATTCAATGATTTGTCAAAATGACAGTATCGGCTTGTGAAAATCCATGAAGGGCTCACATGTTTATGTGTAAATGGCCATGGTTCACGTGGTCAAAATACAAGCAGATGGACTTCGGTTTCTGCTTTTTTTTGTTTAATATTACAATACAGACAGTTTTTATGTTTCGGAACGAAATGAAGAGTATTAAAGGTAATAAAGACAGATTACAAGACATAATCAAGCAACATCTACTTACGAGCAAACCAACACGTGCAGTACAGTTTTACTAGCTAGAGAGGACGTCTGGAGGGCGATTTTACGGACTGCACGTATTATATACCCGGTCAAAAAAGCTGGTGCTCTGTAGTCTTCATATAAATCAGATCAGGAAAGGAAACATTACGGTAACCAGTAAATTTAACAAAACTTGCGTAAATTTGATTGGTCAGTTAGGTGAAAAACATCACTGGGGGTAAACTGGGTATCAAGTTTCAAGCCTTGTTTCCCCATCATGACTTAATATATAAGCCTGTGATAAACTGAAACATAAACATACATAATGAAAACAGTAAAATAATACTAAAATAAAACAAACCAGTAAAGAAGCAAACGAAGAATGTCAATATACATGCAATGCAAAAAGAGTAAAGAAACAAATGATTTCAATATACTGTATTTACATTAATATATATTCTTGCATTGCACAATTTTCCACGGATTGTTTTCAGTGCGGTCATTCGTGTCCCATGGACATACTGGGTTATGGAGATGTTCGGTTGCCCTTTTTATATTTGTATACATTCTCATTTTCACCTCTCACCGCTGCGGGTTCAATTCCCACTGGGAGCTCAACGTGTAGGTGAAATACGGATTGCAGAAAGTATACAGTACTGGTTCTACCCAGGAAATATGGCCTAATATGTGCTATAATGACATAAAACACCATTCAACTTTAAAAATATAAAGTAAAACAAATGGCCTTCTTTCTTTTCTTTCCTTCGATACTATCAGACTCGTTGAATAAGTATTACGACAGTGTTTCTGTCTGATAAAAAATCATATTTTAATAGGTTTCAACCGACAAATGGTAGATATTTAAACTAAAACAAGTAAGATTTCAAACCATTTTATGTGTGGGTGATATATTCCACGGTTGATTCATGATGCTAGCATGGGACAGCTACATGGGACAGCTACAGTACATATGACAGTGCCGAGTGTAGTTGCGGATGAATTGAATTGAATGTTGTTTAACGGCTCATCAACACAGTACGTTTCCATTAATAATTAATATACATATATTATATATATATTGTTTTAGGACATACCTTAGTTTTGGATACATGGTTACACAGGGCTACACCAGGTACAAACTGGGTACAAGTGGGTACAACTAATAATATTAATAGAGTTGGGGCACATTAGTTTTGGGTACATGGTTACACAGGGATACACCAGATACAAACTGGGTACAAGTGTGTACACCTAATAATATTAATAGATTTGAGGCAGATCAATTTTGAGTACAGAGTTACACCAGGTACAAACTGGGTACAAGTGTGTACAACTAATAATATTAATAGATTTGAGGCAGATCAATTTTGAGTACAGAGTTACACCAGGTAACAACTGGGTACAAGTGGGTACAACTAATAATTATTAATAGATTTGAGGTACATTAGTTTTGGATACCTGGTTACACAGGGCTTGAAGCAGACGAAAAAATACTAACTCAGTAACTGGCTACAGCGTATACATAAAAACAATACCCCCCCCCCCAAAAAAAAACCCACACACACCCACTCGAAACAAATGTTTGTTATTTATTTCTTACATATTTATGTGTTGTTTTGGGCAATTCTTACACATATAGCTATGTTGCCGCCTCCTCGCGCCCTCCCCCACTAGTACGTACTTAAGCATAAATATATAAATATATATTAAAAAATAAAAGTTTATTTTGATGCAAAATCGATAAGCTCCTCTTGACATCATAGCTAACATCATGTAAAGTTTCGAAACAATTGGTTTAAAACTATGGAAGGATATAGACGCACAGATGACTAACACCATATGCCGCCTCACCATTCGATGGTAAGCAATAAACATTTAAGGTACATATTAAAGTCTTAAATATTATCCTCTATGACTAAGTAAAAAATATGTAACAAGTCAGAAATCGAAGTGAATTATGTATTTGATTAAAACATTTTATTTCAAATATTTACATCAAAACATCCCAAATATAAAAATTATAATTAAATTAAATTTCATCATACAATAATTGTTTTTATTCATTAAAGGGACACACAGCATTTTTGAAGTATTTATCAAGCATTAAAATTAGCACCTCGATTGATTAATCAAGAATTGATGTTCACTTTACGCCCGCTTGCATATATTTAAATTATAAGTTATAACATTTTGAAGTTTAAAAAAAATGATTGCAGCATGTCACTTTAATGTGCGCACCTCTCAGCCTGTACTGTTTATATGGTGCAAGTCATTTTCAACATATGTGGGGTTATATATATACATGTATCTGTTTTTTTTTTATTAACTTTATAATCCAATAAAATTCAGGAAACATCATTTTAATCCAATAAAGAAATTGGGCATGGTCGGTCAGATTAACAGAAACACATTTATATTTTCGTACTAGCCCTTATTTTGTGCCACTCCAATGAACTGTCCAGTTAATGTCGTCATCGATCCGTCGCCATCGATCCACCTCTGTCAACAGTCAAAAATTCATGTTAATATGATATTGTGCTGAACTGGTGATCCTGTTACTAGTCTCCTGAATTTTTTATGGAACAAAATAAATTAATCCCAGAGTTTTCATAAGTTGTATCACAATATAGTTTAACGTACAAGTGTACGTGCGCATTAAATATAGTTTAACGTACAAGTGTACGTTCGCATTAAAACACAGACAACGTTTTTTCTGCTACCATGTGCAATTATGAGATTGATTTATCAAAGTGAAAAACTCAAAGAAACTGTTCATTGCTACCTTACCATGTGCAGTTATGAAAACCATATAACGGCAACGAATGAACTAAAATATCTGCCAACTGTAATGATGACGCAATCTGTAGCAGCCCTATAGTTACTCAATGATATGGTCTTTGACTGCAGTGATAGTCTAGTAAATATGAACTTTTACCCAGGACTAATTGCAACAGAAAATCTTATGATTGTTTCTGAATTTATAGACATAGTTTGATCTCAAATAGAAAATAGAACAAAATCGAAGCTCTTATAGTTGGTTTATTTTGCAAATTAAATTTCGTCTAAAGGACATGTCCGAATACTATACAACTTGTACACTTTCGTTTTGTAAATATAAATATATATCAATCTGATTAACATGTTTATGATGTCTCTCTGTTTTCAATTAATGAACTTAGTTTAGAACATATTTAAACGAGACGCTGGGTCAAATTAGATTGAATTTACGAATCTTATAACATACGTATCTATTAATTAAAGGGTCTTTCCTTGAGAATGAGTCTACAATACATCGGTCTTTGATTATTGCTAAATATTATTGTGAAACTGAAGATATTTAACGCAATGGTTACATTTATTTAAACACAAAATACGCTATAAAACTGCATGTTGTTTAACTGCTCATCAACACATTAAAGGTTATTTTGAGCCGCCCCAGGGAGAGGAAAATATACATAGGAATCCTGAATGTATTTCTATTGTTCTTTATCATGCTATGAAGCAAAAATACTTAGCTAAGAAGCCATATCAAGAGCCATTCGTATGCACTTAGGTGTCACCGTGAAGTAATGGGTAGCACCTCGGTTTTTGCCACCGTTCCAAGGCGGTAGTCCTATTGTCAAACCTTTTTGTGTTTGTGGCGTCATATGCTGCCATAGTTGGCGGCTGCTGGTCAATCTCTACATAAAGGCTGCATATTCATACTTTCAAAACATGTCTCAGTTATAAAATGACTATCTCGAAATGTACACACATTTTATAAAAGGTTTTCATGTAGTGCGTGTAAGTAATCGTTATTGGGCAGTTTTGTAGACCGATCTCGTGATAAAGCAAATGCTCATGAGCAAATACAGTGGGTGGCCTAATAAGGGGAAGGGGAATGGCAGAGCTACACAAATGAGATATAGGGTCCTATAGAAACTACAGCGTCCGAACGCAAGGTCTGTCTGACTTCTCTAAACTTGGACAGCTTGAGCACATGTACCAATGAAGATATGCAGGAATTCAGTAGTGGGACCTTCACTTCGAGTGAACAGCACACAGAGAACAGTAAGTCAAGAAAACAAAGGGATGATAGTGATATGAAAAAGTATGTGTGAAAATGTCGTAGCAAGAACGCCGCCCTTCAATGGATATGATACGAAGCATTTAAAGCGGCGTAACAGAAGACAACATTGTAAATGTCATTCTTATAGGCGTGAGAGGTGTTGCATCTTATAATTACCTCTTATGTACATACTCAATACAACCGAGTATGCTACTTCTCTCTCTTGTCTGTATGTGTTGCTTCCAAGGGAACACCTTTTCAGTATTTATTGACATTCACACTAGCGTTTGTTTAGTGCTGTGTGGCGGCCGTAAAAGATCGGCCCGACTACAAATCAGTAGTGTTATAATTTATTGGTCCTTTGGGATCATCAATCCCATTCTGTGTTGCTTTGAAGTATCGCTTAACCGGTGCTAGGAGGCATGAGAGGTGTTACATCGTATCAAATGACCTCTCATGAACAGACTCAATAAAACCGAGTCTGCTACTTTTCTCTCTTGTTTGTGTTTGTTGCTTCTAAGGGATCACCTTTCCAGTATTTATAAGGATATTTGACAAAAAGTTATCAACTGTGTCTGGGAAAGGGTGCTTGAGTGCTCATTCAAGAAAATGTTCAGGCCGCGACTCTTGATACAAATGTATCTGTAAAAATAGATGTGAAGATCCACAGTTTTTGTTTCAAAGTCGTGTGTATGCCACAAGAGACAGGATAAGTCGAGAAGAGCTAGTTCCCTTTTCACGTATAAGTTATGCACGCATCCACCATGTCCACTTGTTACAGACGGTTTGATTCGGGTTGCAAATACACCTCAATTTGCTTATGCAATGTTCGACTTTGTTGGCAAGCTAGCAACTACGGGAGGTACCCATCAATCAAAGTATGTCTTAGATGGTGGGTCGCTTCTTCAGAGAATACCACAGATTCGCGGTTTAACATATCACACGTTTAGACAAGAATTTTGGAAAGCATGTTGTACCGGTACTTGTGTTTGATTGAGATTCAGACTTTTTATCAACACAACATACTGCACATCTACCAAGAAACAAGGATATTGTTGGAATTACTGTGAATTTCACAGCAAATATAACCATGGATATGAACAAAAATGTTTCTAAATAATTCTACAATCATCATTTCATTCACATGTTGTGTGAGCACTTTGTGTCACATAAAACGGAAACAAAAAATGCAGACAGCGATGATGATCTGCTCAGTGTTACAACAGCTGTAGAGTGTGCAGTAGAACAACAAACCATTGTGACTGGCGATGATACAGATTTTCTAGGCTGCAAAAGTCAAACCAAAAAGAAAATTTCAAAAGATAAAACTTGTGGAATATTCAAGAACGTTAGATTCCCTTAGAGTTATTAAACCCTTCCAGAAGGTTGCCGTCAGTGATAATTGTGTTACTCACTAAACGAAACTTCTAACAACCACAGATTCAGATTTGGAGAGGGAATACTGATATCAATCCTCGATTTCAAAAGGGAAACTTAGTATTGCAAACTGAAAAGAAAACACAAGCTCCTGACAGACTCTTGCAGGTTATCATATGCAAGTGCATAACTGACTGTCATACTAGTCGTTGTACATGCAAAAGACACCGGTTGGATTGTTCAACAATGTGTGATGAATGTAGAGGAATCAGCTGTCTGAATTCTGAAATCCAGATAGAAACTTCTGAATATGAATAACTATATATTATAATAACAATATAACAAATATGGATATGAATTTCTTCTGTACAATGAAACATATGCAAATAAAAATATTCATATGCATGGGATACGGGGTTTAGCTTGAAATGAGTAGACATTTATTATGCAACGGGTTTACCAGATCGTTATATAAGGACAGTGAACACAATTGTGGCTTTTATTATGATACTGCATAATTATGGATGGATATAAATAGTACATCAGCATCTGTAAATATAGATAATTATTTAAAAAACTACACTTTTTCGGACAAAACAACATCGTAGAATGCATTTAAACAATATGATGAGTTTAAATTATGATATATGTAGGGTTATACTTTTTGCGGTGGGTGGGGTAACATCGTTTAAGACCTATTATGGCGATTTTAGGTATATGTTAAAGCATTAAAGTGCAATTTACTTCATAATATGTTGTTATTTTAAAGTTAGGTTGTTAATGGTATGCCAGAAAACTAACAAACATGATAAAAAATATCTAAATGTGTTATTGTCCGGGAAAAAACAAATTTTAAAGCATGAAAAAGGTGACATATTTATATCATTTTTTTCTCAAAAACCTTAACTTTGATTTTTTCTGACACTGAATTCCTTTAATAATGAAGTGTGTTGATTTTAAATCAGAAATTTTGAGGAAAAGTTACCAAAAACACTCTAAAATAGTCTAAAATTCTGAAAATGATTTTTTTTCTCTGTTTCTGAGTTTAGCTCACCTATTCAATCAAAATACATGCCTAAATGCCTAAAAAATATTTTTTTATGCAATTCTGAAAAATACATGATTTCTCCTTATAGGTTATAATAGCGTAAATGAGTCTCCATGCCCCATCCACAGTAAAGTTAGAATGTTGACAACCAGTTAATAACTCAAACCTCGTTAGAATTCTGGGAAACTTACTTTATCATGCAAATAAACATGTCTGCTATTACACATCAACAAAGAAATAGGGGGTTTAATACCTTCTAAGAAACATTTCTTCAGTTGTATACTACTCCGGGTCAAGGTCAAAGCTATATTTCGTACCCTGTCTACTTTCACTTCTGAAATTTATATAAAAAACTGTCAAAAACATGATGAGCTCCCTTTTCAAATATCAACAACATGTCCAGAATACAGTTACAGACAAAAAATAACAGGAAATTGCACTAAAAAAAAACTTTAAACAGAAAAAGATTAGCACTCTTTAATACAGATCTACTATCGACTGCACCAGGAGAGCACATCCGGCTGATTTAGAGGAATTAAACCTACAGCAGTAAATATGATCATATCCGTTTTGTAAGCGGCAATCTGATTGGTCGTTTCAAAAGGAAAAAGTATAGGTGCACCGATACTTTTGTGCGCACATCTAATTATGGGGGGTCAAAAAGAAATTGTAGGTGCACCTGTAAAATTGTATATATTTTTTAGGTGCACCTATATATTTTATAGGTGCACCTATATATTTTATGGGTGCACCTACTTTTTACAGGTGCACCTATACTTTTTATAGGTGCACCCCGATCGTACACCATAGAAAATGTTAACTTTCTTCCTCTGACTCGTTTCAAGAAAAATATGGATATTTTACGAACTTTAGTGAATATGAATGTGTAACGAGAGCAATTAAATCACCAGTTAGGCGATTAGAAATCACAAAAGATAAACATAAAATAGTTGGCCCCATTCAAAACGGAGTCTTCCATCTAATTAAGATGGAAGATCAGATGCGTAACTCCATTTAGTTTTTAAGTTTAAACTTATTTATTTTACATCGATTGTAAAGAAAGAAAGCTCTAGGAAATTATTTGAGTCACTCTCGATGTCTTCCTGTGTAGAACCAATACTAAGCAATGCAGATAAAGGGACATAACGCATATGGCAATGGCGGGAATCGAACCCACCACTTTTGGATCATGGGTCCAACGCTTTACCACTAGACCACAGCGCTTCGCAAAACTAACACTATTTACAAAACTGAATAGAAAAACAACTGAACCGAAAGAAATACAAAATGAAATATGCTATAGATTCTTCTGTGCTGTAACTGACATTAACTAATATCATGCATTAGACTAGAGACTGGAAGATATGAAAGACTTCAGATTAGTGAAAGAGTTTGTCCATTTTGTAATGTTCAGGTGGAAGATGAGTTACATGTTATGATAACCTGTCCTTTATATAATGATATCAGAGCTAATTTATATGATAAAGCAATACGCCTAAATCCCAATTTTAATAACTCTACAGATGAACAAAAATTAGTATATTTATTCACAAATGCAGACTTAATTCGTGTATGTGCCAAATCCTGCTACTTAATTCTTCTACGTCGATCTAGCTTTTTGTAACGCTAGTCTTTTTTTCCTTCTTAAATATGCCAAACAATGTCAATTGTATATATGTAACTAATGTCAATTGTTTTTATCATATCGTGATTCTGTTTTATTTTCTTCTATGAAAATGATGCTAATCAGTTCCTTTTTGATCTGATCAAAGGGGATAAATGATTTTTTAATTTTGTTTTAACTAATGCGCATTAGTGCTTTGTTTATTTTGTCAAATCTTACAATACTCATTCTTAGTACATATTTTATAGATAGATTAGCATCATTTACATAGTCTTAATTTGTAATATATATGCTAATATCGTTTGATGTTATTAGCTACTTTGAAAATATGTTGATGGTTTTATAACTATAGTCTCTTATAATTCTAATTAGAATGGCATGGCTATCGTATAATGTTTACGATGTTTTATTTATGTTTGTATTTATTGTAAACCATGATGAGACTTTAATAAAGAAATATATATATGGCGATGCAGGCCTGCCAAAACTGTTTAACACAAAATCCTGAGATTTTTAAAATTTAAGATTTAAAACGCGAACATTTTAAATTGAAATATGGAGAGCGCGACTTGATTTATTGTCATTTCCATACTATTTTATCTTTAAGCGCAAATTTTAATTATTGATGCAATTAATTCAAGTTGATGCATTGTTTGATAGTTAAAGAAAATAATAAATTAGCATAGTAATTCGATTAGAAAGACTGGGTTAGTTTCTACCACAACTTTTTCTTTTGATGAATGCGCACTTACTTTTCTACACAGATGCGTGCTAATACAAATACAAAGTCAACTCTACAAATTATAGTCATCGTACACACCAGCAGCTGTGGTACCACACACAAGGAGTTGCCAGTTCCTCAAATTCAAAATCCTCATACTTACTATTTCAGTTAGGTTGACCAATTAAAGAAATCACAGGTATTTATGGAAAGACTGTGCATTTAGTAAGTTGTTATGTGCATTTTCTATGTTGTCATTTGCATTTCGTAACAATTTAGAAAATGCACATAACAACTTACGAAATGGACATAACAACTTAAGAAATGCACATAACAATTTACGAAATGCACATAACAACTTACTAAATGCACAAGACGAACTACAAAGCGTACTGCACAAAATGCAAAAGGCCAACAGAAGGCAGCCGAGGCTTTCCATAGAAAATGCTTAGTGCAATACAGCGAGGATAAATAAACGCTTATACACACATTGCTGCATTACGTACCCATGTCGTTATGCCACTGAAGGAACTAATTATGTCCTTAGGTATTAATTGTATATTCGGTCAGTGCAATACACGGATTACCCCCACTGACACGTGTATATATTCCTCTGACTAGGGAGCGTAACAGGACCAATTGGGGGAAATAGTTGATAACTGTGAAAGTATAGCCGTTAATTCATGAACATTTTGTTTTAATGGAAAATCCGGAGATTGTACACTTAATTCCGGAGAGAGCGACTGAAAAATCCGGATTTGGCAGGCCTGATGATGTTTAAAATAATAAAGTAAATGAAGTATTAACCAATAAACATGATATGAGACTGATGCGTTATCAAGTAATAATAACAATAATAAATAAAAAATAATAATAATCATTGTACTCATTATTAATCCGTACAGGCAAAATACCTATCTAAATGGCACATCAAATTGTTTATCAATACAGTAATATTTAAAGTGACACACTGTTAACTGTGTGTACTAACTGATCAATAACAATAAACTTGTTTTTCTCTGTAAAATAATACAAAATCGACCAATAAGTAATGTGTGAAAAATATTAACTTAACTTGATTTTGTAAAAAGAGTTGTTACTGTATTCACTCGGATCATAAATTAAAGCAATAATAATTAAATATAATAAGATTTATTTTTCTGAATTGACAATACTCAACCAGAGTTTAATGTGTGATAAATATTCATTAAATGGCTTGACGTTTAATCTCTAAAATGAATTATGTTTTCCGAACCAATTTACAAACACTGCATTCATTGACACCTCCACTTTCTGTCAGTTGTCACAATTATACATGTTCATACTGACCAATCGGAGAACTGAATCTAATCATGTGACATGAGACACGAGTTTCAACTTGGCAGTGGCAATATTTGCTCTGCCAAAATGTTGAACACAGATCTGAACATGCAAAAAACATTAAACTTGTGTAAACATTAAACGCTATCGCAAATTGTCATTCGTTTCGAATACATAATCACTGGCAACAATCTCAAAAGTTTCGTGCTAATTAAGCAGCTATTTTTCTTAAACTTTGAATCAAAGTTTAAATATTTTGTGAACCGTTACAATGGAGATGTCTAATCTAACTAAACCATTACTATCTGGACAAGAGAACCGGAGTACACAGTACACAAACGACATGTTTCTCTTCGATAACGACGATGGTAAGTTTTCTTTATATATCTTTAATAATAATAATAATAATAATAAGGAGCGCTTTTGGAATTGGTCCTCCACTATTTAAAGTTATGAATTTCACATTTACAACATAGGTTGGAATATAACAAACCCTAACCCTACGTTAACGCTAACCCTAGCTAACCCAAACACTAATCCTGATGCAAACTAAAAGTCCCAACAAAGTAGATGGAGAAAAATGTAACATAGGTGGCGGGCGGATTCTAAAGTCAAGCCCTTTTTTAAGTTAGCATGCCTTTAGTAGCTATGGCAACATTTTTTTTATTCCAGTTAATATATAGTTAATATGTTATATGAAAGACAAATGTGAAGAGCGGAATCCAGACAGTCGGATACTCCCGGTCATTATCGTTGTGCACGTCTGGTTGGAAATAGATCGCGGAGATCGAACTAGTGTTCTCGTGTTATCACGAGGTTTGATTAGAGTAAGGTAAATAAATAACTTATCCATTCTTTGTATTTTTTTAAATATTTATATCGTTGTCAATTTCAGATTCTTCATCTGGCTATGATTCTACGGACATTTCCGATACAGAGTCTGTCATGTCCATTGGCTCTCGTAGCAGCTGCAATAATCTCGTCCCAGCTCGAGAAGACAGAGAGGAAGTGATGAATTTCAGGAGCACGCAAGCGCTGTGCGAGAATCTAAAGCTGATACTGGCGATGCCCGACATATGTGACGTCACGTTTCTTGTTGGCCCAAACGAGAATCCCGTTCACGGCGTCAGAGCCATAATGGGAACCCGTAGCAGGTGCGTGCTTCTACATTCCATTTTTTTTAATATTTAAAAACAATCGACATATTATAAATGTTAACATATTATATCTTATAATAGATAGATAAGGTAAATATAATTCTCAATAAATTCTTTTTTTTAAAGAAAAGCACTAAACTATAGAACACTAAACTATAGAATTCTTGCCTTGCCCTATAGTAATAAAAGGATGTGATACATAAATGTTTATGAAAAATGTTCACATAATATGGAATACCATTATTTACATTGATATGCATTTACTACAGGGTTTTCTACCTGCTGATTTTAAAGCACATGTCCATACGATCGGAGCAAGACAAGAAACCAAAATCAAAGAAAAGTTTGAAGGCCGGGAAACAGACGGTCGGATTATCCAGATCGTTATCGGACCGTCTCACCATTCCCGTAAAGAAGTTCGATTCCGAGGTGTTCCGGTTATTGGTACAGTTTGTTCATTGTGGTACAGTGAATATTACTGAGGAAACAGTCGCCGGTAAGTCTTCAATACATGTTAATTACCTGATTTAGGTAAACATTATTTAATTTAATTTTAACCTATCTATCAACAAGTATTCAGTACGCTCGTATAAGACTGTTAGAGTTACATTCCTCTAACGTCACATGCTCTAGATAATTATATTGTATTGGCGAAAAACATTGTAATGTTTGTGCCGAATAAAGAATTGAATTGAATTGCTCTAGATCACAAAGCCTGTGTTTATCGATGCATAGCACATAAAGGACCTTTTATCAATTCACCAATTAGGTTGATCAACATATATGTCTTCTATTATCTATCTACATTTATTTAATTTCCTTTCTTTTTCTATTTAGGCTTATTTTGCGGAGCTTCCCAGTTTGAGTTACCGGACTTGGCGAATGCATGTCTAGATTTTATTGGGCGGTGTCTGATCTCGGGGCGCTGCGAGAACTTGCTGGTTTCCACGAGATCTTACAGTCATCACAAGGCATCGCAAACACTGTTTGATAAGGTATGTTGTATACAGCAATAGCTTTTCGGATGTTCTCGTAAACGATAAATAAATCCACAAAAACAAAACAATTTCTTGTTTGATGAATAACCTGGCACTTATTTATATAGAAACGCATTTATAATTGCGTAATTTTATGGCGATTATGTAACACAATTTGATTCCATTAACGCAACTTCATGTTTATTTAATCAGGATCCCTTTTAAATGCATGAAAGAGACCCTGATTCACTGAAAAATCTGTGCATCAATCAGCTAGTTACAATGATTCATAAAAAATTAATTTAACCCTTGTTTCTTTTTTCTTTTTAGATTTATACAGTACTGGACACACGCTACACCACCGACACGTGTTCCGAACTCTCGTTGTAGTCTGAAGTAATATGTGATGCATTCTGTGATATTAGAACATAACGCTGTAACAAGTGGTGCTTGAATGAATGGAGTTTTACGGCAAGTGGTGCTCGAAGAGATTGATTAAAACAGATGGTAATAAATTGTCAAATATTGCACCGTTAACTCAATGAATATTATACAAGACTATTAAAGATTACTATTGCTATGGAAGGGACAAACATGGTGTTTATACCATATTATGTTAACGATGGAGAAGTATTCTCCGGAAAAGATGACGTATATGATTTCAAGTACATTACACACCCAATATGAGAATACAGCACGTCGGATAATGCGCACATTGACATGGAAAGTACACGGAGTTTATAAAAGAAAGTTTACTAAGGAACAAGCAGGGTGTTTATGTCACCGTTCGGGTTCTATCTCTTTCTATTACATATTACCCTGGGTTCGATATATCAGAACAGAGATGGTTTTCCACATAGTGTTTATTTCTACAGATCGATGCGTCAAACAACGCCAAACTCTATCTGTGAATATATAAATATCCAAATATAAATATTACATAAATATTTATCGTCGAGTACAAAGTACAACAACGTGTAACTCTATTGAAGCCTCGGCAAAATGCACTCTATTACATGAATTAAACAACAACAATAACAAATACCAGGGTAAGCACATATGTAAATATATGTCAACACATGTCAACAACACAGATTATGCTTTACACAGACAATGGCCTTGTAGTCCCATTTGTTTAAACATCGAATATAAGCGTTTACAACACCACATATTTAATGGAAAGGTGACACATCTTATAACAAACAATACTAATTAAATAAATATACCTGTGAATATATAAATATCCAAATATAAATATTACATAAATATGTATCGTCGAGTACAAAGTACAACAACGTGTAACTCTATTGAAGCCTCGGCAAAATGCACTGACGCATAGCGGTGAACGCATGCACGTATGCCATTAATATGTTAGTAAAAGATGGTCAAAGGGAGACTATAAACATAACCCATTACTTATACGGATTTATTTGTTATATTGTGGCGTAAGGAAAAACATACAATTGTCTTTTGTAAATATATTTATTTCGACCCATATCGAAAACATAGCATAACGAAAGGCTTATTGATACCACGGATGAAGAAGCAAAACATCCTTCTAGAAGATGCCATGTTATGTTAACGATGGAGACGTATTCTCCGGAAAATATGACGTATTTGATGACAATTGGATATTTCCATGATATGTATCTATTTATTTATGACAATTAGTGTTACTTGTTATTTCTTTATTTGTTGACAATTCCCGTTTTGGGACAATAAACGCAATAAAATAAAAATACAATGAGTGGTTTGAGATTGTTCTATTCCTCTGATTTAATACTCGGTATTTTAATAAAAAGAATATTTCGATGTGCTTCATGAGACAAATACATACAAGTAAACACAGTAAATATAGATCTGTTGCATGACCAATTATATCAACGGCAATGGGCCGTCCATACGCGGTGGTGTTGAATCCGTCGTAGGTCCCCATTGTCACACAGGGAATTCGGTGTGACAGTTGTTTTCTCGTCGAATCCAGCGTCGTACAGTTCAGTAGAAGTTTAAGCTTCCCTCTTTAGGGCCACGGTAAAAACAGATAAAACATATGTACATTAGAGGATAACCTCCCCGCGGTTTTGATTCCAGACAGCGGCATGCCTTGCGGGGTCACGTGGTTCCCGACAGCAGCAAGACATCCTGTCTGTTCGGTGGTCTGAACTAGAATGGCATCACACACTCTTGCAGAATGTAAACGATAGTGGAATATACTTGCTTATGTTGTGATAATCACACTCCATAGCTCTGAGTAGATCTCACATCACACACTCTGCAGAAAGTAAACGATAGTGGGGCATAACTGATAATGTTTTGACAATCACACTCTATAGTATTGAGGATATCTTACATCGCCCACTCTTGCTAATATTGTGATATTCACACTCACTCCATAGCATTGAGTATATAGGGGATGTTTGTTGGATTGCAGAGAATATAGGATTTATTTTCATCGAGAAGTGAGAAAACTTATATTTTCACGAGTGCTTTTTCCTCACTTCCAGATAAAAGTAAATCCTATATTCACGACAATACAACAAATATTCTTTTTTATTATATACTAACAACCTTAGAAATTGTCTTAGACCTAATAAAAAGAAGATAAAAGTGACGCGCAACAGCAATAACGCAACTATTCAACAGTTGTGTGACGTCATTGTTTATATTTTCACAGTGAACATATAAACAATGAAAATATAAGGTTTTATTTTAATCATAAAATCCACTATTTCACTGGACGATCACACTCTATACTACTGAATATATCTCAGATCACACAACCCCCAACCCCCCCCCCCCCCCCCCCCCCCACTGCAGGATGTGAAAGATAGTGAAATACAACAACTCATATTGTGACACACACACTATAATACTGAGTGTATCTCACATCTCACACACTTGCAGAATGTGTAAGATAGTTGAATAGTACTGCTCGTGTTGTGACAATCATTCTCTACATCATTGAGTATATCTCACATCACACATCTTGTAGAATGTGTAAGATAGTGGAATATTACTGCTTATACTGTACACACATATTTATAATTACATAAGGCACAGCTTTGATTAATGATATTCTAAGTAACTGCATAACGAGTGAATTTGAAAACAACACATCATATACACTACCTATATGTCTGGGTGTATTCATTGATTCATCTAGTAACAAAAGTAAAGACAAGTCTTAGGAACATTCCTGTGTTCTCATTTTTTCCTAGTTTATCTGACGTTTTTCCTATTACTTTCTGCAGAAAAACTTCATTTTCATCATTAATAAGTTCATTAAAAATGGCTTCTCAAAAGTTTTCTAGCACTATATTTAGAAAATGCTGTCTTAACTGCTTATTGTTTACTGTATTAAATATTCACTGAAAATGCTTGCCGTTTTACACTTTTCTCTCACAATCTGACATATTTATATCATTTTTTTCTCAAAAACCTTAACTTCGATTTTTTCTGACACTGAATTCCTTTAATAATGAAGTGTGTTGATTTTAAATCAGAAATTTTGAGGAAAAGTTACCAAAAAACACTCTAAAATAGTCTAAAATTCTGAAAATGATTTTTTTTCTCTGTTTCTGAGTTTAGCTCACCTATTCAATCAAAATACATGCCTAAATGCCTAAAAAATCTTTTTTTATGCAATTCTGAAAAATACATGATTTCTCCTTATAGGTTATAATAGCGTAAATGAGTCTCCATGCCCCATCCACAGTAAAGTTAGAATGTTGACAACCAGTTAATAACTCAAACCTCGTTAGAATTCTGGGAAACTTACTTTATCATGCAAATAAACATGTCTGCTATTAAACATCAACAAAGAAATAGGGGGTTTAATACCTTCTAAGAAACATTTCTTCAGTTGTATACTACACCGGGTCAAGGTCAAAGCTATATTTCGTACCCTGTCTACTTTCACTTCTGAAATTTATATAAAAAACTGTCAAAAACATGATGAGCTCCCTTTTCAAATATCAACAACATGTCCAGAATACAGTTACAGCCAAAACATAACAGGAAATTGCACTAAAAAAAAAATTTAAACAGAAAAAGATTAGCACTCTTTAATACAGATCTACTTTCGACTGCACCAGGAGAGCACATCCGGCTGATTTAGAGGAATTAAACCTACAGCAGTAAATATGATCATATCCGTTTTGTAAGCGGCAATCTGATTGATCGTTTCAAAAGGAAAAAGTATAGGTGCACCGATACTTTTGTGCGCACATCTAATTATGGGGGGTCAAAAAGAAATTGTAGGTGCAACTGTAAAATTGTATATATTTTTTAGGTGCACCTATATATTTTATAGGTGCACCTATATATTTTATGGGTGCACCTACTTTTTACAGGTGCACCTATACTTTTTATAGGTGCACCCCGATCGTACACCATAGAAAATGGTAACTTTCTTCCTCTGACTCGTTTCAAGAAAAATATGGATATTTTACGAACTTTAGTGAATATGAATGTGTAACGAGAGCAATTCAATCACCAGTTAGGCGATTAGAAATCACAAAAGATAAACATAAAATAGTTGGCCCCATTCAAAACGGAGTCTTCCATCTAATTAAGATGGAAGATCAGATGCGTAACTCCATTTAGTTTTTAAGTTTAAACTTATTTATTTTACATCGATTGTTAAAAAAGAAATCTCTAGGAAATTATTTGAGTCACTCTCGATGTCTTCCTGTGTAGAACAAATACTAAGCAATGCAGATAAAGGGACATAACGCATATGGCAATGGCGGGAATCGAACCCACCACTTTTGGATCATGGGTCCAACGCTATACCACTAGACCACAGCGCTTCGCAAAACTAACACTATTTACAAAACTGAATAGAAAAACAACTGAACCGAAAGAAATACAAAATGAAATATGCTATAGATTCTTCTGTGCTGTAACTGACATTAACTAATATCATGCATTAGACTAGAGACTGGAAGATATGAAAGACTTCAGATTAGTGAAAGAGTTTGTCCATTTTGTAATGTTCAGGTGGAAGATGAGTTACATGTTATGATAACCTGTCCTTTATATAATGATATCAGAGCTAATTTATATGATAAAGCAATACGCCTAAATCCCAATTTTAATAACTCTACAGATGAACAAAAATTAGTATATTTATTCACAAATGCAGACTTAATTCGTGTATGTGCCAAATCCTGCTACTTAATTCTTCTACGTCGATCTAGCTTTTTGTAACGCTAGTCTTTTTTCCTTCTTAAATATGCCAAACAATGTCAATTTTATATATGTAACTAATGTCAATTGTTTTTATCATATCGTGATTCTGTTTTATTTTCTTCTATGAAAATGATGCTAATCAGTTCCTTTTTGATCTGATCAAAGGGGATAAATGATTTTTTAATTTTGTTTTAACTAATGCGCAATAGTGCTTTGTTTATTTTGTCAAATCTTACAATACTCATTCTTAGTACATATTTTATAGATAGATTAGCATCATTTACATAGTCTTAATTTGTAATATATATGCTAATATCGTTTGATGTTATTAGCTACTTTGAAAATATGTTGATGGTTTTATAACTATAGTCTCTTATAATTCTAATTAGAATGGCATGGCTATCGTATAATGTTTACGATGTTTTATTTATGTTTGTATTTATTGTAAACCATGATGAGACTTTAATAAAGAAATATATATATGGCGATGCAGGCCTGCCAAAACTGTTTAACACAAAATCCTGAGATTTTTAAAATTTAAGATTTAAAACGCGAACATTTTAAATTGAAATATGGAGAGCGCGACTTGATTTATTGTCATTTCCATACTATTTTATCTTTAAGCGCAAATTTTAATTATTGATGCAATTAATTCAAGTTGATGCATTGTTTGATAGTTAAAGAAAATAATAAATTAGCATAGTAATTCGATTAGAAAGACTGGGTTAGTTTCTACCACAACTTTTTCTTTTGATGAATGCGCACTTACTTTTCTACACAGATGCGTGCTAATACAAATACAAAGTCAACTCTACAAATTATAGTCATCGTACACACCAGCAGCTGTGGTACCACACACAAGGAGTTGCCAGTTCCTCAAATTAAAAATCCTCATACTTGCTATTTCAGTTAGGTTGACCAATTAAAGAAATCACAGGTATTTATGGAAAGACTGTGCATTTAGTAAGTTGTTATGTGCATTTTCTATGTTGTCATTTGCATTTCGTAACAATTTAGAAAATGCACATAACAACTTACGAAATGGACATAACAACTTAAGAAATGCACATAACAATTTACGAAATGCACATAACAACTTACTAAATGCACAAGACGACCTACAAAGCGTACTGCACAAAATGCAAAAGGCCAACAGAAGGCAGCCGAGGCTTTCCATAGAAAATGCTTAGTGCAATACAGCGAGGATAAATAAACGCTTACACACACATTGCTGCATTACGTACCCATGTCGTTATGCCACTGAAGGAACTAATTATGTCCTTAGGTATTAATTGTATATTCGGTCAGTGCATTACACGGATTACCCCCACTGACACGTGTATATATTCCTCTGAATAGGGAGCGTAACAGGACCAATTGGGGAAATAGTTGATAACTGTGAAAGTATAGCCGTTAATTCATGAACATTTTGTTTTAATGGAAAATCCGGAGATTGTACACTTAATTCCGGAGAGAGCGACTGAAAAATCCGGATTTGGCAGGCCTGATGATGTTTAAAATAATAAAGTAAATGAAGTATTAACCAATAAACATGATATGAGACTGATGCGTTATCAAGTAATAATAACAATAATAAATAAAAAAAAATAATAATCATTGTACTCATTATTAATCCGTACAGGCAAAATACCTATCTAAATGGCACATCAAATTGTTTATCAATACAGTAATATTTAAAGTGACACACTGTTAACTGTGTGTACTAACTGATCAATAACAATAAACTTGTTTTTCTCTGTAAAATAATACAAAATCGACCAATAAGTAATGTGTGAAAAATATTAACTTAACTTGATTTTGTAAAAAGAGTTGTTACTGTATTCACTCGGATCATAAATTAAAGCAATAATAATTAAATATAATAAGATTTATTTTTCTGAATTGACAATACTCAACCAGAGTTTAATGTGTGATAAATATTCATTAAATGGCTTGACGTTTAATCTCTAAAATGAATTATGTTTTCCGAACCAATTTACAAACACTGCATTCATTGACACCTCCACTTTCTGTCAGTTGTCACAATTATACATGTTCATACTGACCAATCGGAGAACTGAATCTAATCATGTGACATGAGACACGAGTTTCAACTTGGCAGTGGCAATATTTGCTCTGCCAAAATGTTGAACACAGATCCACAGAAATATTAACAAACAGAATGGTCTCTTGCACCTATTTGCATTAATGGTCTCGCCATTTCTCGTGACACCAACGAGACCGGGTCGTGAACGGCCATTTTGTGAAGTACCGCCAATAGCGAAATGTGAACGACATACAATTCGACCAAACATACGTATATTGTGACATGTTATGTGCATGTTTTGGATATAATTTCAATGTAAGTATAAATTTACGATTAAAAACTGTTTGCGGACCTTCTTTTAGTGTGTAAAAGCACTGTACGATGTATTTTATGCATATCTTGTAAGTTGCATTATATTCGGGTATTCCGTATTTCGGATGGTTCGGCTTCAACGAAACTTTCCTTCAAACTCCTCCTTCATTTGTTCATAAATTTCACTGAAATCTTTTGCTTTGTGAGGATATATGATTTCTTAAAGGTATTTTAGCGGTTTCAGGCCATTTTGATAATTTCGTTTTGTCCATTAGTCCCTCAATCTTGTGATCATTTTAATGTTTTTATTTACTTTCTTTAAAAATAACACCGTTTTACCCATTAAACTTTCCTTCAAACTCCTCATTCATTTTTTTTCAGATTTCACTGACATCTTTTGCTTTGTGAAGAGAAATGATTTCTTAAAGGTATTATAGCAGTTTCAGACCAAATTGATAATTTCTTTTTGTCCATTATTCTCTCAATCTTGTGATCATTTTAATGTTTTTATTTACTTTCTTTAAAAATAACACCGTTTTACCCATTAAACTTTCCTTCAAACTCCTCATTCATTTGTTTTCAGATTTCACTGACATCTTTTGCTTTGTGAAGAGAAATGATTTCTTAAAGGTATTATAGCAGTTTCAGACCAAATTGATAATTTCTTTTTGTCCATTATTCTCTCAATCTTGTGATCATTTTAATGTTTTTATTTACTTTCTTTAAAAATAACACCGTTTTACCCATAAAACTTTCCTTCAAACTCCTCATTCATTTTTTTTCAGATTTCACTGTCATCTTTTGCTTTGTGAAGAGAAATGATTTCTTAAAGGTATTATAGCAGTTTCAGACCAATTTGATAATTTCTTTTTGTCCATTATTCTCTCAATCTTGTGATTATTTTAATGTTTTTATTTACTTTCTTTAAAAATAACACCGTTTTACCCATAAAACTTTCCTTCAAACTCCTCATTCATTTTTTTTCAGATTTCACTGACATCTTTTGCTTTGTGAAGAGAAATGATTTCTTAAAGGTATTATAGCAGTTTCAGACCAAATTGATAAATCTTTTTGTCCATTATTCTCTCAATCTTGTGATTATTTTAATGTTTTTATTTACTTTCTTTAAAAATAACACCGTTTTACCCATAACACTTTCCTTCAAACTTCTCATTAATTTTTTCTCAGATTTCACTGACATCTTTTGCTTTGTGAAGAGAAATGATTTCTTAAAGGTATTATAGCAGTTTCACACCATTTTGATAATTTCTTTTTGTCCATTATTCTTTCAATCTTGTGATTATTTTAATGTTTTTATTTACTTTCTGTAAAAATAACATCGTTTTACCCAGAAAACTTTTCTTCAAACTCCTCATTCATTTTTTCTCAGATTTCACTGACATCTTTTGCTTTGTGAAGAAAAATGATTTCTTAAAGGTATTATAGCAGTTTCATACCATTTTGATAATTTCTTTTTGTCCATTATTCTCTCAATCTTGTGATCATTTTAATGTTTTTATTTACTTTCTTTAAAAATAACACCGTTTTACCCATAAAACTTTCCTTCAAACTCCTCATTCATTTTTTCACAGAATTCACTGAAATCTTTTGCTTTGTGAGGAGAAATGATTTCTTAAAGGTATTATAGTGGTTTCAGGTCATTTTGATAATTTCTTTTTGTCCATTGTTCTCTCAATATTGTGATCATTTTAATGTTTTTATTTACTTTCTTTAAAAATAACACCATTTACCCATAAAACTTTCCTTCAAACTCCTCATTCATTTTTTCTCAGATTTCACTGAAATCTTTTGCTTTGTGAAGAGAAATGATTTCTTAATTAAAGGGATTATTGGATTTAATGGCAGATAGTTCTTCTTTTTTTTTGTCCATTCTCTCTATCTTTGATAAAAATTAACGTGTTTTTTATTTCGTGAAAATTAAATACATGTAACTCCTCAATCATGTTTCATATATATATGTCAGTGACATATTTTTCTTTGCGAAAAGATATGATTTCTTAAAGGAATTATGTGAATTTCAATGGCAAATATTTTATCTTCTTTTTATCCATTCTCTCCATCTTTGGGATTAATTATACCACAAACCTGATATTTCTGTGATTATACTGTCATTTCTTATTTCTTGTAAAATAAATACATTTTGACCGATATAACTTTCTTACTCCTATAATTAATTTTTTTCCCCATAGATTTCAAGTAAAATATGTGTGTTTTTGAAGAGAAATTCATAAAGGGGTTATATTGCAGTTTCATGCCATTTTGATAATTTTATCTATAATTCTCTCCATCTTGATACTATACTTTTAATGCTAAATTAAAAAAAAAATCTTATAAAAGTAAAACCCAAACCATGTTGTCTGTGTTTCAATGATAATGTTTGATTGTACTTGTGTATTTATTAATTTTGAAGTTTCCTGTAATACCGGTATTGTTCATTTCTGTATTACCCGTTCTCTCCATCTTTCATATGTTTCCAAAAATTGGCCAATATTGTTGAAATAATTTTCAAGTGATCATGATTGAGGTAATGTGTGTATGGTTAATCATCACGGAAAAAGGTAACATAGTTAAGCGCATCAAAATAAAAGTTATGCATATACATGATCAAGATAATCATCCATCAAAATGGTCATAATAGGTTACGCATAACCAAAACTCATTCATACAAATGTGTGTTTTCATTAAGCTGTCTGTCCCTTTTTTAAGTCAACGCTATTTCATTTTATTGATTAAAAACTTGCATGATCAAATACATTGTTCATTTACTATGCAGTTATGTCTGACACGCAATGCATTTATAATTAGTGAACAGGTAACATATAGGATAAATCACACTTGATGATATTCTGTACATAATTATATACACAGAGTTCATGTAATATAATATATTCATATAAGTCTATACTCTTTATGGAGTCCCATGCTGTTGCTGTGTATACCATACAGCACATGACACAGTTATTCAGCACCCTTATCTGACTGATTGCATAATATGCTGTGTATACCATACACCACAAGACACAGCACCTTTGATCTGGTGGCTTATCTGATTGATTGCATAATAAGGCCATAAAGTCCCCATGCAGCTGCAGTGTATGATAATAAGCACTTGACAAATTTACCAGTGGCTGATTACATGTTGATTTTCAGACCTGACATCATTGAGTGCAGCTGCATGTTTTGCAAATGACCCATTATAAGGCATGATTATAAGGCCTTTCTTAACCCTTAACCAACTACATAAATGTATATATAATGTACTGTTCTTTCTTTGAATTAAGACCATTCCATTTATGTGACAAAGGGGTGTTTTTTTGGGGGAAATTAATGATCAGCAGTCAGACATTGTAAACCCTGATCAGGGTTTAGAATAGACGCAGATGCTATTATAGTCGTGCTTAGCGGGTTAAGGGTTAATAAATAGTATTGTTTGCTCTTGCCTGACCCAAGATTTCATAATTGGGCATGTAGGCAGCAAGGCCACAAAGACAAAGCTGGTATTGCTCTAGCCCGCCAGTGCCATTTTTGAATTGATAACCCTTCATTCGGAAAAAACATATGCTTTTTGGGGAATCATTTAAAAACAGTGGAATAAATTTTATGGGACGGCAATTAATTTTGTGAATCAAGCATTAAAATAAGTATATAATGATTTATTAATCCATATATGACTTTATTCTGGCTTTCGTTTAATTAAATAAAAACACTTTCCAGTGTATAACCATTCTAATCTAATAATTAATATGAAATGCAAACTATGTAAAAATAATAATAAAGTAATGGGATGCTGCTAGTTTAAAACAAATCAAGATTGCCGTGTGTCCCTTTAATACAAATATATTGTAATTTGTAAGTAAGTAAATAGTTTATTAAAGTGACATGTGCATATACAATTCAAAATCAAACATATACTAAATAACTGAAAATTAAGCACCCGGCCCACAGGACCCGGCACAGAGCTAGGATAGTAAAAGATAGACTTGAGTGGTTAAAATATTAATTAATTGAGTTTTGGACCCATCACAAATTGTTATATATATGTGTATATATTATATACTGAAAGGTAATGGCCAAAACCACCAACAGTTCTATACAAATTGTTATTTCTCGTTACGTAAGATAGCCCGGGCAACGTAACCGGCTCATGTCACAAGTAGAATTATACATGTAACCAATAAAACATAAACTGAATGTGGATGAAAACAAAATTCTCTGTGAAATTGTCGAAATTTGATTACATACACTTTGCATCATTCAGTTTCCAGTCATATTTAGATACTGTTAATATTACAATATTCCGCAAAGCTGTTACACAGTTAAGGGTATCATCCCACAGAAAATGATCAGCATGACACGATGTTGGTCCTTGTTGAACATTATTTTGATTCAACATTAAACATGGCTGCCAGTGGCCATCTTTGTTTACATAGAGTTATATAGTTAAAACTTATATCGACTACTCCTTTGAAAATTGCTACTTAACAGATTTTCATGAAACTTAACAGGAGTGCTGATCTAGCTATCAAAAACCTATGAGTAGAGCTTCAAGGTCATTGACCTCTTGTTTTATTATGTCTGAAATTGAATGTTACATTGATGGGATTATACTGTATAATTATTTCCCTCCTATGTCACCCGTAAACAACCCAGTCATGGAGATTTTCAAACGTTTCCTATAGATAATACAGACAATAATTAATATTATTTTTAAAGGGACATATATTGTTTTCTTCAGAATGCCAAGAAAGAAAAGATCAAGTGTCAGTCAGGTGAGAAAAGTGACAGCCACTGCCAAAAAACAAAAACTTCGAGCAAGATCAGAGGATCATCACTACGATCACAGCAATAAAGCCAAAAGCACTATACATCATGAGACAGAAACAGTACATGTTCTGCAACTCTGCTTGAAGTTAGTTTGACATGCCTTGAAGAAGAAGCACATGTATACATAGGTGCAATTAATAAGATCGATTTTGCTACTGTTTCTGAAGAATGTGTGACACTTTGGGATGACTTTTGGACGATGTGTGTGCTGATGAATCTGAGCTTTATAATGAAGTATACACAGGTGCGACTAGGGACAACGATTCTGCTACTGTTTCTGAATAATGTGTGACACTTTGGGATGACTCTGTAATTATAGAGGATGTGTGTACTGATGAGCTTAACAATGCATTCATTGCATGTGAAGATACTGGTAATTTCTCTACAGATAGCCAGAATGATGAATTAATGACAAATGACTCCTGTCAGCTATCCATGCCTGATCGACTCGAAAATGAACTATTGGGACGTATTCCAGAAAAATATGTTTTGCGTAAAACTTCAGTGGAACTTCAAGTGCTTGAATTCTATGACAGTGGTGACGCGTCGTCAGTGAAATTATCTGTGGATATTAATTCATATAACCTTTTATGTGTTGGCGCACCGTAAAATCCAATTCTATTCAATAATAATGAATATGAAAGATTGCACACATGCATTATTGTAAAAAAAACTAACAGGATGCCGCGAGTTTTAAACAAATAATATTGCCATGTGTCCCTTTAAATGTATTAGAAAAAAACAGCCTTGTTTTGATAGAATCAATGGTTTAAATTTCTATTCTTGGCATATGACATTGAAAAATGAAAAAAGAAGTTAAACTGTTTAAATAACGGTTTCCTAAGTGAAGCAAGTTTTTTACAAAAAATATATATATAATGTATTTCATCTTCAGTTCGATTACATATAGTGCAAAGTCTGTTTTCAGCGTGATAATTTAGGTTTACAATAACGACCACGTTCTATAAGTAAATCGTGTGCACTAATTCTAATTTTTCTTTAAGTTATTTTGTAATTAATTTAGGGAGTCCAAATGACAAATAAATTTGTAGTCCAAAATTAGTGTAAATCTTCGAAAAAGTATGAAGTTTATTGTCGTACAATTTGCATTTTAAAGAATTAATTTCAGCAGTGATATCTGCAGAATACTTCTGTAAGATTGTTTGTGGAATTTGTTTAGCATCCAATGGTCTTGGAGCATCTGTATATTTATTCAAAGAGTTTTAATAAGAATACCGTGATCTGTGACCTTCATTGAATACGGTCTCATCAACATTATACATTTCTTTTAAAAATATATTATACATGTATATAGTTAAATTATTAATCTCTAAGGTTAATTTATATAGTTTATATACATGACATATACTAATCCAAGCATGTTTGTTTATTATAACGAATTGAATTGGGGTTTTAAGGCGCACCAACACATGAAAAGGTTATATGGCGCCTAAAAGGCATGAACATGCCAGGCTCATCTTTCATGTACATCGAGATAAAATATGGAAAATGGGCCTAGAACCTTCTCACCCTGAACTGCATAGTTGCTGCAAATTCTAACATGATAATGATAATTGTTGAGGCAAAGAAAGTTGGATGATAATATTGGGATATATTATGAAGGACCTTTTTTACACTCTTTCACAGTTGGGAAAATTATGGAGTATTTTAGCTCATATTTATTCTGTTTGTTATTGAGATATTATAGTAGTTCTATGTTAAAGGGACACAAAGCAATCTTGAAGTAATTATCAAGTATTACAATTTGAACTTTATTTATTAATCTGGAATTATGTTTTTTTTAACTTAAACTGTTTACATATAATTAAATAAAAGGTAATACAATTTAGAGTTATCAATTTTACTTCATTACTCTACCATGTATATTATTGGTGCGCAATATAATAACAACTAGTAGTATGCTTTTGTTTTGAATTATTCAGTGGAATACTTTTAAGTTTCAAAAACGTCCAGATTGCCTTGTGTCCTCTTTAACTTGTTTCTCATCCAGGAAAGATTATGAAATCTAAGGAGGAGCTTAATGCTGATATTGTTAATTTAAGAATAAATTATAATATCAACACCTCTTTTTTTACAATATATTTAATCTTTTACAATATATTTAATCATTGATATGATGTTAATTTATGGTTATTCGTGAAACTTTTGGTTTAAGCAGTGGGGTAAAAATACAAATACATTATACCAATTCAAATTTCATTTTGCAAACAACTATTTTTGTCTTCTTATTGCTCACTCCATGTTTCATCGAAAAATTACCTGGATTTCTTAAAAGTTTCTACTATATATCTTAGACACATGCCTTACTTTTCATGAAATAATAATTATGCAATTGATAGTAAATAAAGTTTGTTATATTATCTGGTGTATACTTGTTTTAAGCTCTCGTATAAAATCCATGTATACCCGGTTACGTGTAAATGGTGACTATGGTGACTAATTTCGGCAGCTCAAAATAACATAAAATGCTTTACACACAAATGTATCGGTGGACCATAAACTCTAATTTAACATATATATTATATTTGAGTTTCGTTACATCCAGGTAAGTGTGTGAAAATAGTTACATTTAAGGTTTTTCTCGTGTTTCTTTAGAACATGACCGCGAAACCCTGAGATGGATTTATAATCTTTGTTACAGTCCGGACGAACATATACAGTGGCGCATTTGACACATGCGGACATGGTAGGTTCATCATCTTCAGTATATTCCCCTAATAAGAACTCTAAATCAATATCATTATCCCAAGACAGAAAATTTTCTTTACTGTAACTTGACATTGTAAAACCAACATACTGAGGACATGAACATATGGTGGTTTTTATATACCTGAAAAGAGTAATACACAGGACTATTCGACAGACAAGCATGCATACACAGACCACACACAAGTGTCAAATTATATTACTTTATCAACATCACCCCTAAGGTCTAGACTTAAGGTGTATATTGAGTATATTCACACCCCATTGACGTGACATATCGCTAAAACAACACGGCGATCTTCAAGTAGACAACCTTGCCATGCATCTTTTATTAGGGGTAATACACACATACTGGTGTGACACTACATGTAAATCGCTATAACAACACGATCGACAGGAGTACATCTATTTTTCACACTTATTTCGGCAACTAGGTAGCTATATTTTCGCTCATATTATCTGGTATATTACACCTTTATCAGAACTCCTATTGCTTGTCTTGAACGTACGTTAAATTCAAAGAAACATTAATTGCTATTTGATTTATTTATATATATTTTATTTAGAACTGGACAATTTGAACGAACGATTTAAAAACAGAACCCCTTCGTCAATCTATATCTTTATTGACGCTTCCGTAGTAACGGTGTTATTCGACATGCGCATGCGCGTAACTAATCTCGTACCGCTTTTATGGAGAACAAAGGGTGGTCACGAGAAATCGCGATAAAGCGCGAGGTTTCATATCTGTTTGTTGTTAGATCTGTGACAGATCTGAACATGCAAAAAACATTAAACTTGTATAAACATTAAACGCTGATTTAATACTCGGTATTTTAATAAAAAGAATATTTCGATGTGCTTCATGAGACAAATACATACAAGAAAACACAGTAAATATAGATCTGTTGCATTACCAATTATATCAACGCCAATAGGCCGTCCATACGCGGTGGTGTTGAATCCGTCGTAGGTCCCCATTGTCACACAGCGAACTCGGTGTGACAGTTTTTTTTTCGTCGAATCCAGCGTCGTACAGTTCAGTAGAAGTTTAAGCTTCCCTCTTTAGGGCCACGGTAAAAACAAATAAAACATATGTACATTAGAGGCTAACCTCCCCGCAGTTTTGATTCCAGACAGCGGCACGCCTTGCGGGGTCACGTGGTTCCCGACAGCAGCAAGACGTCCTGTCTGTTCGGTGGTCTGAACTAGAATGGCATCACACACTCTTGCTGAATGTGAACGATAGTGGAATATACCTGCTAATGTTGTGATAATCACACTCCATAGCATTGAGTATATCACACATCACACACTCTGCAGGAAGTAAACGATAGTGGGGCATAACTGATAATGTTTTGACACTCTATAGTATTGAGGATATCTTACATCGCCCACTCTTGCTAATATTGTGATATTCACACTCACTCCATAGCATTGAGTATATAGGGGATGTTTGTTGGATTGCAGAGAATATAGGATTTATTTTCATCGAGAAGTGAGAAAACTTATATTTTCACGAGTGCTTTTTCCTCACTTCCAGATAAAAATAAATCCTATATTCACGACAAAACAACAAATATTCTTTTTTATTATATACTAACAACCTTAGAAATTGTCTTAGACCTAATAAAAAGAAGATAAAAGTGACGCGCAACAACAATTCAACAGTTGTGTGACGTCATTGTTTATATTTTCACAGTGAACCTATAAACAATGAAAATATAAGGTTTTATTTTAATCATAAAATCCACTATTTCACTGGACGATCACACTCTATACTACTGAATATATCTCAGATCACACAACCCCCAACCCCACCTACCCCCCCCCCCCCCCCACCCTGCAGGATGTCCCCCCCCCCCCCCCCCTGCAGGATGTGAAAGATAGTGAAATACAACAACTCATATTGTGACACACACACTATAATACTGAGTGTATCTCACATCTCACACACTTGCAGAATGTGTAAGATAGTTGAATAGTACTGCTCGTGTTGTGACAATCATTCTCTACATAATTGAGTATATCTCACATCACACATCTTGTAGAATGTGTAAGATAGTGGAATATTACTGCTTATACTGTACACACATATTTATAATTACATAAGGCACAGCTTTGATTAATGATATTCTAAGTAACTGCATAACGAGTGAATTTGAAAACAACACATCATATACACTACCTATATGTCTGGGTGTATTCATTGATTCATCTAGTAACAAAAGTAAAGACAAGTCTTAGGAACATTCCTGTGTTCTCATTTTTTC
The DNA here is from genome assembly GCA_037043455.1 of Cyrtodaria siliqua. NCBI lineage: Eukaryota > Metazoa > Mollusca > Bivalvia > Adapedonta > Hiatellidae > Cyrtodaria > Cyrtodaria siliqua. The sequence continues at coordinate 25,392 of JAWPHD010009431.1, read as the reverse complement.
CTAGTTTATCTGACGTTTTTCCTATTACTTTCTGCAGAAAAACTTCATTTTCATCATTAATAAGTTCATTAAAAAGGGCTTCTCAAAAGTTTTCTAGCACTATATTTAGAAAATGCTGTCTTAACTGCTTATTGTTTACTGTATTAAATATTCACTGAAAATGCTTGCCGTTTTACACTTTTCTCTCACAATCTGTTTCAGATGAAACTATGTTTTTAACAGTGTGTAACACCAATAAATATCCCGCCAACAATAACAGCTTTTATATTCATTGCCTGCGATCGGTGTGTCAACTTTGGATTCAGCGCAACTCATTAAATGCTATACACGAAGTCCTGACACATATGATTTTTATTATCAATTTGACAACAAGCAAGGATTAAACAAGCGTAAAATAGCTGCCAAGAGAAAATAGCATTATATCTGGGTTGGAACTAGGAACACAGTTTAACATAATTACCGATCAGGTCAATGGTGTTTAAACCATATTGAGAAAATAATGCTGTCAGGAAGACGTAAACACGCCACGACCGTTTTTTCTTACCAGACACTTTCTTCCCAATTTTGCTCAGTGTTACAACAGCTGTAGAGTGTGCAGTAGAACAACAAACCATTGTGACTGGCGATGATACAGATTTTCTAGGCTGCAAAAGTCAAACCAAAAAGAAAATTTCAAAAGATAAAACTTGTGGAATATTCAAGAACGTTAGATTCCCTTAGAGTTATTAAACCCTTCCAGAAGGTTGCCGTCAGTGATAATTGTGTTACTCACTAAACGAAACTTCCACTCACATCTAACAACCACAGATTCAGATTTGGAGAGGGAATACTGATATCAATCCTCGATTTCAAAAGGGAAACTTAGTATTGCAAACTGAAAAGAAAACACAAGCTCCTGACAGACTCTTGCAGGTTATCATATGCAAGTGCATAACTGACTGTCATACTAGTCGTTGTACATGCAAAAGACACCGGTTGGATTGTTCAACAATGTGTGATGAATGTAGAGGAATCAGCTGTCTGAATTCTGAAATCCAGATAGAAACTTCTGAATTTGAATAACTATATATTATAATAACAATATAACAAATATGGATATGAATTTCTTCTGTACAATGAAACATATGCAAATAAAAATATTCATATGCATGGGATACGGGGTTTAGCTTGAAATGAGTAGACATTTATTATGCAACGGGTTTACCAGATCGTTATATAAGGACAGTGAACACAATTGTGGCTTTTATTATGATACTGCATAATTATGGATGGATATAAATAGTACATCAGCATCTGTAAATATAGATAATTATTTAAAAAACTACACTTTTTCGGACAAAACAACATAGTAGAATGCATTTAAACAATATGATGAGTTTAAATTATGATATCTGTAGGGTTATACTTTTTGCGGTGGGTGGGGTAATCGAACATCGTTTAAGACCTATTATGGCGATTTTAGGTATATGTTAAAGCATTAAAGTGCAATTTACTTCATAATATGTTGTTATTTTAAAGTTAGGTTGGTAATGGTATGCCAGAAAACTAACAAACATGATAAAAAATATCTAAATGTGTTATTGTCCGGGAAAAAACAAATTTTAAAGCATGAAAAAGGTGACATATTTATATCATTTTTTTCTCAAAAACCTTAACTTCGATTTTTTCTGACACTGAATTCCTTGAATAATGAAGTGTGTTGATTTTAAATCAGAAATTTTGATGAAAAGTAACCAAAAAACACTCTAAAATAGTCTAAAATTCTGAAAATGATTTTTTTTCTCTGTTTCTGAGTTTAGCTCACCTATTCAATCAAAATACATGCCTAAATGCCTAAAAAATCTTTTTTTATGCAATTCTGAAAAATACATGATTTCTCCTTATAGGTTATAATAGCGTAAATGAGTCTCCATGCCCCATCCACAGTAAAGTTAGAATGTTGACAACCAGTTAATAACTCAAACCTCGTTAGAATTCTGGGAAACTTACTTTATCATGCAAATAAACATGTCTGCTATTAAACATCAACAAAGAAATAGGGGGTTTAATACCTTCTAAGAAACATTTCTTCAGTTGTATACTACACCGGGTCAAGGTCAAAGCTATATTTCGTACCCTGTCTACTTTCACTTCTGAAATTTATATAAAAAACTGTCAAAAACATGATGAGCTCCCTTTTCAAATATCAACAACATGTCCAGAATACAGTTACAGCCAAAAAATAACAGGAAATTGCACTAAAAAAAAATTTTAAACAGAAAAAGATTAGCACTCTTTAATACAGATCTACTTTCGACTGCACCAGGAGAGCACATCCGGCTGATTTAGAGGAATTAAACCTACAGCAGTAAATATGATCATATCCGTTTTGTAAGCGGCAATCTGATTGGTCGTCTCTTGTGCGCACATCTAATTATGGGGGGTCAAAAAGAAATTGTAGGTGAACCTGTAAAATTGTATATATTTTTTAGGTGCACCTATATATTTTATAGGTGCACCTACTTTTAACAGGTGCACCTATACTTTTTATAGGTGCACCCCGATCGTACACCATAGAAAATGGTAACTTTCTTCCTCTGACTCGTTTCAAGAAAAATATGGATATTTTACGAACTTTAGTGAATATGAATGTGTAACGAGAGCAATTAAATCACCAGTTAGGCGATTAGAAATCACAAAAGATAAACATAAAATAGTTGGCCCCATTCAAAACGGAGTCTTCCATCTAATTAAGATGGAAGATCAGATGCGTAACTCCATTTAGTTTTTAAGTTTAAACTTATTTATTTTACATCGATTGTAAAGAAAGAAAGCTCTAGGAAATTATTTGAGTCACTCTCGATGTCTTTCTGTGTAGAACCAATACTAAGCAATGCAGATAAAGGGACATAACGCATATGGCAATGGCGGGAATCGAACCCACCACTTTTGGATCATGGGTCCAACGCTATACCACTAGACCACAGCGCTTCGCAAAACTAACACTATTTACAAAACTGAATAGAAAAACAACTGAACCGAAAGAAATACAAAATGAAATATGCTATAGATTCTTCTGTGCTGTAACCGACATTAACTAATATCATGCATTAGACTAGAGACTGGAAGATATGAAAGACTTCAGATTAGTGAAAGAGTTTGTCCATTTTGTAATGTTCAGGTGGAAGATGAGTTACATGTTATGATAACCTGTCCTTTATATAATGATATCAGAGCTAATTTATATGATAAAGCAATACGCTTAAATCCCAATTTTAATAACTCTACAGATGAACAAAAATTAGTATATTTATTCACAAATGCAGACTTAATTCGTGTATGTGCCAAATCGTGCTACTTAATTCTTCTACGTCGATCTAGCTTTTTGTAACGCTAGTCTTTTTTCCTTCTTAAATATGCCAAACAATGTCAATTTTATATATGTAACTAATGTCAATTGTTTTTATCATATCGTGATTCTGTTTTATTTTCTTCTATGAAAATGATGCTAATCAGTTCCTTTTTGATCTGATCAAAGGGGATAAATGATTTTTTAATTTTGTTTTAACTAATGCGCAATAGTGCTTTGTTTATTTTGTCAAATCTTACAATACTCATTCTTAGTACATATTTTATAGATAGATTAGCATCATTTACATAGTCTTAATTTGTAATATATATGCTAATATCGTTTGATGTTATTAGCTACTTTGAAAATATGTTGATGGTTTTATAACTATAGTCTCTTATAATTCTAATTAGAATGGCATGGCTTTCGTATAATGTTTACGATGTTTTATTTATGTTTGTATTTATTGTAAACCATGATGAGACTTTAATAAAGAAATATATATGTAATATGTAAACTTTATTAATACAAAAGACCAAATGGCCTATCAGTATACAATACAAAACACATCATATTTATAATTTAACAGTCAATGGCTTGCTGGCATTCCTTTTACCAGTATATGTAATATATTTATTATTGTCCATCTGATGAATACACATTTGTTATTTTATAATCAAATATATAGATAGTTTATTAATATAAAAAGCCATAGGCCTATCAGTATACATCTACTAACTTAATTAACAAAATGATAACAATAATTATAATAATAATAGATGTCCCAGTGCATTACAACTACTCAAAACTATTTAACCTCATACAATGAGGTTAAAATCTAGGTAACATTCCTAGTCAATATTACATGGAAATATACAATTCGTTTTTATTTTTGCCTTAATCATGACACATGAAGTTAAGATCTTGCCGAAACGAAATGCAAGAAATTGGATGTGTAGATTAACGCATGAACAAGACATCATTTATGTTAACACAATAAAATAAAATAAATAGATAAATAAATAAGTAAGCAAACAAAATGTTGGACTTATAGAAAAACATATACTTCCTAATCTCAATCAAATTAATCAAAAGTGACTTTTAAAATTATTATGAAATCTTATTCTGTCCTAATTCAAATAGAACATACTATTTCTCTTCAAGAATGCTTTGTATGTATAGTTCGAAATATTTCTTATTGTTTTAACATTTTCATTTTTCATTAATTCTATAAATTTTGGTATATTCGGGCGTTTCCAATAGTAAGCTTTAATATATTGTACCCTAAGATCAGAATAAAGGGGACATTCGAGTAAAAAATGAAACTCGTCTTCTAGAGTGTTACATAATTGGCATTTTCTTTCATTTAATGGAGTCTTATTTGGTTTATGCCAACGGCCTGTCTCGATTTCTAACCTGTGAGATGACACTCTTAATCTTGTTAATGCAAAGCGAAACTTGTTTATTGTAATTTTGTCTAAATATCTTTTAAAGTCAAACTCAGGGAAAAGTTTATAGCTTCTAGCTCTAGTAGAGTTTTCAATTTGTTCGGACCAGTTTTGTGTAAAACAATCTTTTAGCCTTTGCTTAAATAAACTTATAAACACATTTACATTTTCTACACCTTGGTTTAACCAAACATGATAGAAACCCAAATTTTCTAACATATTTTTTATATTTGTTGCCCATGATGATTTATTTGGATTGTTCTGCATATCAGCTAACATCATATTGTACGTAAGTTTTACATATTTAGAATCACTGCATCTCAGAACCTTAAACCAATATTTTATCATTGAAACAAATCTGTGTTGCCTCATAGACATTCTACCAAGCTCACCGTAAATAAAATTATTTTGGGTTTGGATTTTAACACCTAACAACTTTTTGCAAAATTTTAAATGTACCCGTTCAATTTGATCAGCTTGTATATATCCCCAGACTTCTGAACCATAACATAATATAGGCGATACAAGTTTATCAAATAAGTCTAGTGTGTGACTTACTGATATATCTGTAAATTTATATAGATAACTGTTAAGTTTAAAAATTGCTTTTAGCGCCTGTCCTGATAATGTATCGCATGAATCAGAAAAGGACCCACCAGTGGTAAAAACTATTCCGAGATAGCTGAACTTATTTACTATTTCTAATTCTAAATTATCATACTTAAAGTTAACACCTAATCTGTTCCTTCCACCTTTCTTAAAAATAGCAATTTTAGATTTATTTACATTAACTGTTAGACACCATTTGTCACAATAATCTTTAAGTATTTCTAAACCATCCTGTAATCCCTTCTCGGATTCTGAAAATAAAATTATATCATCTGCATATAACAACAATAATAATTTATGCATCCCTACATCTACACCTTGAAAACCCTTTAAACTCAACGTGTCTTCTAGATCATTAACGTACATAGAAAACAAAAAAGGTGAGAGACACTCACCCTGAGCTACTCCGAATGTACATGAGAAATCTTCACTAAGTTGTTGATTGTATTTAACTCTTGATTTGACATTACTATACATGGATTTAATGACATTTAGTATTTTTCCCCTAACACCGTATTTAATTAGTTTATACCAGACGATATCCCTAACAACGTAATCAAAAGCCTTTTTAAAATCAATAAATGCTACATTATATATATATGGCGATGCAGGCCTGCCAAAACTGTTTAACACAAAATCCTGAGATTTTTAAAATTTAAGATTTAAAACGCGAACATTTTAAATTGAAATATGGAGAGCGCGACTTGATTTATTGTCATTTCCATACTATTTTATCTTTAAGCGCAAATTTTAATTATTGATGCAATTAATTCAAGTTGATGCATTGTTTGATAGTTAAAGAAAATAATAAATTAGCATAGTAATTCGATTAGAAAGACTGGGTTAGTTTCTACCACAACTTTTTCTTTTGATGAATGCGCACTTACTTTTCTACACAGATGCGTGCTAATACAAATACAAAGTCAACTCTACACATTATAGTCATCGTACACACCAGCAGCTGTGGTACCACACACAAGGAGTTGCCAGTTCCTCAAATTAAAAATCCTCATACTTGCTATTTCAGTTAGGTTGACCAATTAAAGAAATCACAGGTATTTATGGAAAGACTGTGCATTTAGTAGGTTGTTATGTGCATTTTCTATGTTGTCATTTGCATTTCGTAACAATTTAGAAAATGCACATAACAACTTACGAAATGGACATAACAACTTAAGAAATGCACATAACAATTTACGAAATGCACATAACAACTTACTAAATGCACAAGACGACCTACAAAGCGTACTGCACAAAATGCAAAAGGCCAACAGAAGGCAGCCGAGGCTTTCCATAGAAAATGCTTAGTGCATTACAGCGAGGATAAATAAACGCTTACACACACATTGCTGCATTACGTACCCATGTCGTTATGCCACTGAAGGAACTAATTATGTCCTTAGGTATTAATTGTATATTCGGTCAGTGCATTACACGGATTACCCCCACTGACACGTGTATATATTCCTCTGACTAGGGAGCGTAACAGGACCAACTGGGGAAATAGTTGATAACTGTGAAAGTATAGCCGTTAATTCATGAACATTTTGTTTTAATGGAAAATCCGGAGATTGTACACTTAATTCCGGAGAGAGCGACTGAAAAATCCGGATTTGGCAGGCCTGATGATGTTTAAAATAATAAAGTAAATGAAGTATTAACCAATAAACATGATATGAGACTGATGCGTTATCAAGTAATAATAACAATAATAAATAAAAAAAAATAATAATCATTGTACTCATTATTAATCCGTACAGGCAAAATACCTATCTAAATGGCACATCAAATTGTTTATCAATACAGTAATATTTAAAGTGACACACTGTTAACTGTGTGTACTAACTGATCAATAACAATAAACTTGTTTTTCTCTGTAAAATAATACAAAATCGACCAATAAGTAATGTGTGAAAAATATTAACTTAACTTGATTTTGTAAAAAAAGTTGTTACTGTATTCACTCGGATCATAAATTAAAGCAATAATAATTAAATATAATAAGATTTATTTTTCTGAATTGACAATACTCAACCAGAGTTTAATGTGTGATAAATATTCATTAAATGGCTTGACGTTTAATCTCTAAAATGAATTATGTTTTCCGAACCAATTTACAAACACTGCATTCATTGACACCTCCACTTTCTGTCAGTTGTCACAATTATACATGTTCATACTGACCAATCGGAGAACTGAATCTAATCATGTGACATGAGACACGAGTTTCAACTTGGCAGTGGCAATATTTGCTCTGCCAAAATGATGAACACAGATCTGAACATGCAAAAAACATTAAACTTGTATAAACATTAAACGCTATCGCAAATTGTCATTCGTTTCGAATACATAATCACTGGCAACAATCTCAAAAGTTTCGTGCTAATTAAGCAGCTATTTTTCTTAAACTTTGAATCAAAGTTTAGATATTTTGTGAACCGTTACAATGGAGATGTCTAATCTAACTAAACCATTACTATCTGGACAAGAGAACCGGAGTACACAGTACACAAACGACATGTTTCTCTTCGATAACGACGATGGTAAGTTTTCTTTATATATCGTTAATAATAATAATAATAATAATAAGGAGCGCTTTTGGAATTGGTCCTCCACTATTTAAAGTTATGAATTTCACATTTACAACATAGGTTGGAATATAACAAACCCTAACCCTACGTTAACGCTAACCCTAGCTAACCCAAACACTAATCCTGATGCAAACTAAAAGTCCTAACAAAGTAGATGGAGAAAAATGTAACATAGGTGGCGGGCGGATTCTAAAGTCAAGCCCTTTTTTAAGTTAGCATGCCTTTAGTAGCTATGGCAACATTTTTTTTATTCCAGTTAATATATAGTTAATATGTTATATGAAAGACAAATGTGAAGAGCGGAATCCAGACAGTCGGATACTCCCGGTCATTATCGTTGTGCACGTCTGGTTGGAAATAGATCGCGGAGATCGAACTAGTGTTCTCGTGTTATCACGAGGTTTGATTAGAGTAAGGTAAATAAATAACTTATCCATTCTTTGTATTTTTTTAAATATTTATATCGTTGTCAATTTCAGATTCTTCATCTGGCTATGATTCTACGGACATTTCCGATACAGAGTCTGTCATGTCCATTGGCTCTCGTAGCAGCTGCAATAATCTCGTCCCAGCTCGAGAAGACAGAGAGGAAGTGATGAATTTCAGGAGCACGCAAGCGCTGTGCGAGAATCTAAAGCTGATACTGGCGATGCCCGACATGTGTGACGTCACGTTTCTTGTTGGCCCAAACGAGAATCCCGTTCACGGCGTCAGAGCCATAATGGGAACCCGTAGCAGGTGCGTGCTTCTACATTCCATTTTTTTTAATATTTAAAAACAATCGACATATTATAAATGTTAACATATTATATCTTATAATAGATAGATAAGGTAAATATAATTCTCAATAAATTCTTTTTTTTTAAAGAAAAGCACTAAACTATAGAACACTAAACTATAGAATTCTTGCCTTGCCCTATAGTAATAAAAGGATGTAATACATAAATGTTTATGAAAAATGTTCACATAATATGGGATACCATTATTTACATTGATATGCATTTACTACAGGGTTTTCTACCTGCTGATTTTAAAGCACATGTCCATACGATCGGAGCAAGACAAGAAACCAAAATCAAAGAAAAGTTTGAAGGCCGGGAAACAGACGGTCGGATTATCCAGATCGTTATCGGACCGTCTCACCATTCCCGTAAAGAAGTTCGATTCCGAGGTGTTCCGGTTATTGGTACAGTTTGTTCATTGTGGTACAGTGAATATTACTGAGGAAACAGTCGCCGGTAAGTCTTCAATACATGTTAATTACCTGATTTAGGTAAACATTATTTAATTTAATTTTAACCTATCTATCAACAAGTATTCAGTACGCTCGTATAAGACTGTTAGAGTTACATTCCTCTAACGTCACATGCTCTAGATAATTATATTGTATTGGCGAAAAACATTGTAATGTTTGTGCCGAATAAAGAATTGAATTGAATTGCTCTAGATCACAAAGCCTGTGTTTATCGATGCATAGCACATAAAGGACCTTTTATCAATTCACCAATTAGGTTGATCAACATATATGTCTTCTTTTATCTATCTACATTTATTTAATTTCCTTTCTTTTTCTACTTAGGCTTATTTTGCGGAGCTTCCCAGTTTGAGTTACCGGACTTGGCGAATGCATGTCTAGATTTTATTGGGCGGTGTCTGATCTCGGGGCGCTGCGAGAACTTGCTGGTTTCCACGAGATCTTACAGTCATCACAAGGCATCGCAAACACTGTTTGATAAGGTATGTTGTATACAGCAATAGCTTTTCGGATGTTCTCGTAAACGATAAATAAATCCACAAAAACAAAACAATTTCTTGTTTGATGAATAACCTGGCACTTATTTATATAGAAACGCATTTATAATTGCGTAATTTTATGGCGATTATGTAACACAATTTGATTCCATTAACGCAACTTCATGTTTATTTAATCAGGATCCCTTTTAAATGCATGAAAGAGACCCTGATTCACTGAAAAATCTGTGCATCAATCAGCTAGTTACAATGATTCATAAAAAATTAATTGAACCCTTGTTTCTTTTTTCTTTTTAGATTTATACAGTACTGGACACACGCTACACCACCGACACGTGTTCCGAACTCTCGTTGTAGTCTGAAGTAATATGTGATATTAGAACATTACGCTGTAACAAGTGGTGCTTGAATGAATGGAGTTTTACGGCACGTCGACACAAGTGGTGCTCGAAGAGATTGATTAAAACAGATGGTAATAAATTGTCAAATATTGCACCGTTAACTCAATGAATATTATACAAGACTATTAAAGCTTACTATTGCTATGGAAGGGACAAACATGGTGTTTATACCATATTATGTTAACGATGGAGAAGTATCTCCGGAAAAGATGACGTATATGATTTCAAGTACATTACACACCCAATATGAGAACACAGCACGTCGGATAAGGCGCACATTGACATGGAAAGTACACGGAGTTTATAAAAGAAAGTTTACTAAGGAACAAGCAGTATAATATGAACAAGCAGAAGGTATGGAAGGGACAAACATGGTGTTTATACCATATTATGTTAACGATGGAGAAGTATTCTCCGGAAAAGATGACGTATATGATTTCAAGTACATTACACACCCAATATGAGAATACAGCACGTCGGATAAGGCGCACATTGACATGGAAAGTACACGGAGTTTATAAAAGAAAGTTTACTAAGGAACAAGCAGTATGGTATGAACAAGCAGAAGGTATGGAAGGGACAAACATGGTGTTTATACCATATTATGTTAACGATGGAGAAGTATTCTCCGGAAAAGATGACGTATATGATTTCAAGTACATTACACACCCAATATGAGAATACAGCACGTCGGATAAGGCGCACATTGACATGGAAAGTACACGGAGTTTATAAAAGAAAGTTTACTAAGGAACAAGCAGTATGGTATGAACAAGCAGAAGGTATGGAAGGGACAAACATGGTGTTTATACCATATTATGTTAACGATGGAGAAGTATTCTCCGGAAAAGATGACGTATATGATTTCAAGTACATTACACACCCAATATGAGAATACAGCACGTCGGATAAGGCGCACATTGACATGGAAAGTACACGGAGTTTATAAAAGAAAGTTTACTAAGGAACAAGCAGGGTGTTTATGTCACCGTTTGGGTTCTGTCTCTTTCTATTACATATTACCCTGGGTTCGATATATCAGAACAGAGATGGTTTTCCACATAGTGTTTATTTCTACAGATCGATGCGTCAAACAACGCCAAACTCTATCTGTGAATATATAAATATCCAAATATAAATATTACATAAATATTTATCGTCGAGTACAAAGTACAACAACGTGTAACTCTATTGAAGCCTCGGCAAAATGCACTGACGCATAGCGGTGAACGCATGCACGTGTACCATTATTATGTTAGTAAAAGATGGTCAAAGGGAGACTATAAACATAACCCATTACTTATACGGACCCGATGTTAAGGATTTATTTGATATATTGTTGCGTAAGGAACAACATACAATTGTCTTTTGTAAATATATTTATTTCGACCCACATCGCAAACATAGCATAACGAAAGGCTTATTGATACCACGGATGAAGAAGCAAAACATCCTTCTAGAAGATGCCATGTTATGTTAACGATGGAGACGTATTCTCCGGAAAATATGACGTATTTGATGACAATTGGATATTTCCATGATATGTATCTATTTATTTATGATAATTATTGTTACTTGTTATTTCTTTATTTGTTGACACTTCCCGTTTTGGGTCAATAAACGCAATAAAAAAAAAATACAATGAGTGCTTTGAGATTGTTCTATTCCTCTGATTTAATACTCGGTATTTTAATAAAAAGAATATTTCGATGTGCTTCATGAGACAAATACATACAAGTAAACACAGTAAATATAGATCTGTTGCATTACCAATTATATCAACGCCAATAGGCTGTCCATACGCGGTGGTGTTGAATCCGTCGTAGGTCCCCATTGTCACACAGCGAACTCGGTGTGACAGTTGTTTTCTCGTCGAATCCAGCGTCGTACAGTTCAGTAGAAGTTTAAGCTTCCCTCTTTAGGGCCACGGTAAAAACAAATAAAACATATGTACATTAGAGGCTAACCTCCCCGCAGTTTTGATTCCAGACAGCGGCACGCCTTGCGGGGTCACGTGGTTCCCGACAGCAGCAAGACGTCCTGTCTGTTCGGTGGTCTGAACTAGAATGGCATCACACACTCTTGCTGAATGTGAACGATAGTGGAATATACCTGCTAATGTTGTGATAATCACACTCCATAGCATTGAGTATATCTCACATCACACATCACACACTCTGCAGAAAGTAAACGATAGTGGGGCATAACTGATAATGTTTTGACACTCTATAGTATTGAGGATATCTTACATCGCCCACTCTTGCTAATATTGTGATATTCACACTCACTCCATAGCATTGAGTATATAGGGGATGTTTGTTGGATTGCAGAGAATATAGGATTTATTTTCATCGAGAAGTGAGAAAACTTATATTTTCACGAGTGCTTTTTCCTCACTTCCAGATAAAAAATAAATCCTATATTCAAGACAAAACAACAAATATTCTTTTTTATTATATACTAACAACCTTAGAAATTGTCTTAGACCTAATAAAAAGAAGATAAAAGTGACGCGCAACAACAATTCAACAGTTGTGTGACGTCATTGTTTATATTTTCACAGTGAAAATATAAACAATAAAAATATAAGGTTTTATTTTAATCATAAAATCCACTATTTCACTGGACGATCACACTCTATACTACTGAATATATCTCAGATCACACAACCCCCCACCCCACCTACCCCCCCCCACCCTGCAGGATGTCCCCCCCCCCCTGCAGGATGTCCCCCCCCCCCCCCCCTGCAGGATGTGAAAGATAGTGAGAAACAACAACTAATATTGTGACACACACACTATAATACTGAGTGTATCTCACATCTCACACACTTGCAGAATGTGTAAGATAGTTGAATAGTACTGCTCGTGTTGTGACAATCACTCTCTACATCATTGAGTATATCTCACATCACACACTCTTGTAGAATGTGTAAGATAGTGGAATATTACTGCTTATACTGTACACACATATTTATAATTACATAAGGCACAGCTTTGATTAATGATATTCTAAGTAACTGCATAACGAGTGAATTTGAAAACAACACATCATATACACTACCTATATGTCTGGGTGTATTCATTGATTCATCTAGTAACAAAAGTAAAGACAAGTCTTAGGAACATTCCGTTGTTCTCATTTTTTCCTAGTTTATCTGACGTTTTTCCTATTACTTTCTGCAGAAAAACTTCATTTTCATCATTAATAAGTTCATTAAAAAGGGCTTCTCAAAAGTTTTCTAGCACTATATTTAGAAAATGCTGTCTTAACTGCTTATTTTTTACTGTATTAAATTAAATATCTATCAATTTGACAACAAGCAAGGATTAAACAAGCGTAAAATAGCTGCCAAGAGAAAATAGCATTATATCTGGGTTGGAACTAGGAACACAGTTTAACATAATTACCGATCAGGTCAATGGTGTTTAAACCATATTGAGAAAATAATGCTGTCAGGAAGACGTAAACACGCCACAAACGTTTTTTCTTACCAGACACTTTCTTCCCAATTTTTACCATCAGTTCTTCCTACCAAACATTTTGAACCACGGTAGTTGACCTAGCTTCGCTCTGGTGGTAAAACAATACTGAAAAGTATCATTGATATTCGTTACATATTGATTACAATTCAGCTTTGTAGCACGACGTGCTAGAAGCACACATCAGCACAGAAATACAAGTGTTCACATGTAAGGGATACGTGGGCATTAAAACACAGATAACGTTTTCACTGCTACTATGTGCAATTATGAGATTGCGTTATCAAAGTGAAACATTTCTTTGTTCTCATTTGTTCCTAGTTCAGGTGACGTTTTTCCTATTACTTTCTGGAGAAAAACTTCATTTTCATCATTAATAAGTTCATTAAAAAGGGCTTCTCAAAAGTTTTCTAGCACTATATTTAGAAAATGCTGTCTTAACTGCTTATTGTTTACTGTATTAAATATTCACAGAAACTGCTTGCCGTTTTACACTTTTCTGCCACAATCTGTTTCAGATGAAACTATGTTTTTAACAGTGTGTAACACCAAGAAATATTCCGCCAACAATTACAGCTTTTATCTTCATTGCCTGCGATCGGTGTGTCAACTTTGGATTCAGCGCAACTCATTAAATACTATACACGAAGTCCTGACCCTATGATTTTTATTATCAATTTGACAACAAACAAGGATTAAAAAAGCGTAAAATAGCTGCCGAGAGAAAATAGCATTATATCTGGGTTGGAACTAGGAACAAAGTTTAACATAATAACCGATCAAGTCACGGGTGTTTAATCAATATTGAGAAAATAATGTTGTCAGGTAGACGTAAATACGCCACGACCGTTTTTTCTTACCAGACACTTTCTTCCCAATTTTTACAATCAGTTCTTCCTACCAAACACTTTGAATCAAGGTAGGCGACCTCGCTTCGCACTTGTAGTAAAACAATACTGAAAAGTATCATTGATATTCGTTACATATTGATTACAATTCAGTTTTGTAGCACGACGTGCTAGAAGCACACATCAGCACAGAAATACAAGTGTTCACATGTAAGGGATACGTGTGCATTAAAACACAGATAACGTTTTCACTGCTACTATGTGCAATTATGAGATTGCATTATCAAAGTGAAAAACTCAAAGAAACTGTTCATTGCTAGCTTACCATGGGCAGTTATGAAAACCATATAACGGCAGCGAATGAACTAAAATATCTGCCGCCTGTAATGATGACACAATCTGTAGCAGCCCCATAGTTACTGAATGATATGCTATTTGACTACAGTGATGTTTGTAGCGAGGAATGTACTTGCGTTTGACACCAACAACCGTGCACTGGAGCGTACACATGTACCGCTGGTTCTAGAGACGGTAGCCCAGATGTTTCCATAATATGCACACATGTATATGCTAGTGTAATTAACAGGGGATGAAGATAGTGAGTCTGACACTGAATTCTTTTAACAATGAAGTGTGTTGATATTAAGTATTTTGATGATTTGTTTTAACTATCTCTCTGACTCTCAATTATTATTTTAGGGTTTTTATAGTGTATAAGATCGAACGAGAAGTTGTATCACAGATTACTACATTATTATTTTGACTTCCTGTTCCATCTACAATGCCTAATTTATTTTGGAGGCCATCTTGGACGCCTTCTTGAAATGACATAACGCGGATTCGTAATCTACATGTCAAGACGAACATTATTATACATCACAACTACTCTAATGTCATTGGTTGAGAAGCAGTCATGTGTTTTAGAATAAGAAATATAAAAAGATCGGACAGGGAAAGTAGCATTCAAGGAGGACAGACAAACAAGAAGGCTACCGCCTTGGAACGGTCAGTGGCAAAGTAGGCCACTGGGAGGTGGGGGGGGGGGGGGGGGGGGTTAAACCGGTTCTAGGGTGCACCAAACCTCACGCTTACCCTACTGTCATTCCATTAAAACAGGACAGTGTAAATAAAGAAATCCCCGGCATGATCTAATCTCTAACCAACAAGGCAGCATAAACCATTAATGGCACGACAAGAAAGATCATGGACAAACATCAAGTTGAACTATTCACTCCTTTTCGGTTTGATCTTCGACTTTCAGGTGAATAGTCTCTTTACAGGTGAGTAGTCCCCATTTCGAGTCAATAGTTCGTTCAGCCATGTGAGCGCTTGACGCAAAGCAAATTATCCCTAGCGTAAATCGTCAAATGACCAGATGAATACCAGAAATAAAAGAATATAATGTTAAATCTATTTGGACAATCGTCTTTGTTTTTTTCAATGTAATAAAACAAATATCTACTTTTCTTTCGGTCAATGTATTAAAAACTATTCTCCTTCGGGAATGACTGTTGAATAGTTATTTCTCGGAAGAATAGTTTGAACCAGTGACCTCAAGAGGAGGAAATAGTTGTATAATATATAAACCAATGTAGTCATTCATAGACTATTGTCTCCTTATGTAGAGCACTTCCCTCTAGTGTATTACAAAGGATACAAAGGTAAAATGTACCTGAAGTACGCCGACCGTTTTTTTAAAATGTATTTGCATTGATTATGTATTTAATTTGTCTATTTTAACTATTCAGTATATGGTTCAGTTATTAAACATTCATTTATCATATCGTGCAAATAAAATAAAATAAATAATGTCGAAGTAAGTAAGCCTCCTTGATGACCGAGAAAACGTTTCTACATTTAATGTCAAGGGTAGCATTTTATTCCTCACGTTTATGGTCATCGTGTTTCCCATTTGACGTTTCTTGCGGCATGTATGGTTAAAAATGTTGCTTATAATACTCAGCGGTGTTTTCACATTTAACGGTGCAACAATCGCACCTTTCAATACTTTAAGAAATCCAAAAACTAAGGATGTTATGACAAGATCACAAAGGTGTTCAAAATCAGACAAGGAAATATAAGTAAATAAAAGTCGAACAGGAAAATGTAAACTTAATTCAACCATAGGATCAACCTTTACACGCAAAGGATTTGGGAAACTGAACAAATTTGCATTATCTAAAAATAAGAGACGTTGGTATAGTGACTAACAGTGCGCCCTTTTGCACAGTTCCACTCAAAACAATTCTTTTTGCAGATCCACTGATCTATGACCAAACAAATGTGGCTATACGTGAAGCTGTGCATATATTTTTATTAGCAAGTAAACGTTTTTAATTTTATTATCAGATTTTAGTATACTACTTCCCTTATTCAGTAGCTGAATTTTATTTATTTTTTCTTAAATTTTAGCTGAGTGTCAGCATGTTGTAAACTATAATCCCCCCTCCCCCCCCCCCCCCACCCCAATCCCCTAATTTATCCACATATAAAATAACACTAATTTTCAATTAAATTTAATTCAAATTCTTTATTCGGCACAAACATTGCAATGTGTTTCGCCAATACCTCAATATAGGCGGATACAATTCAATATATTGAGAAGAGAATGTTGTAAATGCACATTATATGAGTTAAAATATATGACAAGTATACCAGTTACACATTTGACATATGCTATAGATTCTTCTGTGCTGTAACTGACATTAATTAATATCATGCATTATACTGAAACGCAAAAGAAACGCAACACCGGAATTTCCGCTATATATTGCATATACTGCACACTTAAATCCACATAATATTCCAAAGAAATCCCAAGATGTTTTGTAAAAAAAAATGTTGCAGTTAATTAGAGAAAGGACACAACTGTGATGTTGTAGAAGTTTTAATCCCACTACACCTTGTAACAAGAACTTCATAAATGTTTAAGTTGCTCTTTGAAAAACTGAGCCAGTTCAATACTGTATTTAAAGTAATAGTTTGCCAAATTTTGCATCCTAAGTTTGCTCACATGCTTTAGCCAAACGCGTACTCTGTCAATAATGAAACTTTGCAGCACTACTAACTGCTGTATTATGTGTTGTTTTAGTATTTTGTTCCAATAGGAAAGGTGTTACGTAGTCATGTACCATTCGATTAACAGCAGCATATTGTACATACAATATATAGCGGAAATTCCCGTGTTGCGTTTCTTTTGCGTTTCAGTGTAGTATGATGATGTCGAATAAATTACGTATTAATCAAATGAACACGATAGGAGACTGATGTGTTACCAACTATATTATCAAAATTATCAATCATAACTTAATAATAATAATTATAATAACAATAACAAATTATAATAATACGAATAATAATAATCATTACACTCAATATTAATCCTTACAGGCAAAATGGCACATCCAATTGTTTATCAATACAGTAATATTTAAAGTGACGCACTGTTAACTGTGTGAACTAACTGACCAATAACAATAAACTTGTTTTTCTCTTTAAATAATACAAAATCGACCAATAAGTAATGTGTGAAAAATATTCACTTAACTTGATTTTGTAAAAAGAGTTGTTACTGTATTTAAAAAAATTAAAGAAGGACCGTCCTCTGTGTACTTTGTTTACCTATTTGTGTAAATTGTATATTTGCATTGTTTATTATTTTTCTGACTAGATTTATATATTGTAAACATGTTGTAGACGAGAAACTGTATAGTTTAAGTCTGAATAAAAGTTTGATCTGTTCTGTTCTGTTCTGTATTCATTCGGATCATAAATTAAAGCAGATATATTTAATAAGATTAAGTTTTCTAAAATGACAATACTCAACCAGAGTTTAATGTGTGATACTTATTCATTAAATGGCTTGACGTTTAATCTCTCAAATGAATTATGTTTTCCGAACCAATTTACAAACACTGCAATCATTGACACCTACACTTTCTGTCAGTTGTCACAATTAGGTAAGTTATCCAATCAAATTAACAAACATGTTCAAACTGACCAATTGGAGAACTGAATCTAATCATGTGACATGAGACACGGGTTTCAACTTGGCAGTGTCAATATTTGCTCTACCAAACTTTTGAACCTTTTGAACACAGATCTGAAGATGCCAAAGTCATTAAACGTGTATAAAAACTAAACGCGATCGCAAATTGTCATTCATTTCGAATACATAATCTCTGGCAACAATCCCAAGTGTTTCATACTAATTTAAAAAGCTAATTCTCTTAAACTTTGAAACTATCTAATTAGAACATATATATTTAACCATATTTTGTGAACCGGTAAAATGGAGATGTCTAATCTAACTAAACCATTACTATTTGGACAACAGAATTGAAGTACACAGTACACAAACGACTCGTTTGTTTTTGAGAACGACGATGGTAAGTTTCCAAATTTATTTGTAATAATCATGATAATAATAATAATAATACTGTTTTTATTTATGTTAGCATATCTTTACCTATGGCGAACAAAATCTTCTGTTTAATATATAATAAATATGTAATATGTAATATACAAGAAAATGTGAAGAGCGGAATACAGACAGTCGGATAACGTCGATTACTATCGTTATATCTGTCTGGTTGGAAAGAGATCGTTGAGATCAAAATTGTGTTCTCGTGTTATCACGCGATTTTGATTAAATCATTCTTTGTAGTTTTGAAACATTTATATTGTTGCATATTTCAGATTCTTCATCTGGTTATGATTCTACGGATATATCCGACACGGAGTCTGTCATGTCCATTGGCTCTCGTGGCAGCTGCGAGAATCTCGTCCCAGCGCGAGGAGACAGAGAGGAAGTGATGCATTTCAGGAGTACGCAAGCGCTGTGCGAGAATCTAAAGCTGATACTTGCGATGCCCGACATGTGTGACGTCACGTTTATTGTTGGCCCAAATGAGATTCCCGTTCATGGCGTCAGAGCCATAATGGGAACCCGTAGCAGGTGCGTGCTTATACATTTCAATTTTTATATCTAAAAACAATCGACATAGTATACATTTTAACATATATCTTATAATAGATAGTTAAGGTAAATATATTTCTCAATAAATTCATTTTTAAAGAAAAAAACAACAAAAAAACTATAGCATTTCTTTCTTGCCATATTGGCAAATTAATGAAAGGATTAAAATAAATAAATGTTTCTGGAAAATGTTCACGTGATATAGAATACCATTATTTACCTTTATATGCATTTACTACAGGGTTTTCTACCAGCTGATTTTAAAGCACATGTCCATACGATCGGAGCAAGACAAGAAACCAAAATCAAAGAAAAGTTCGAAGGCCGGGAAACAGACGGTCGGATTATCCCGGTCGTTATCGGACCGTCTCACCATTCCCGTAAAGAAGTTCGATTCCGAGGTGTTCCGGCTTTTGGTACAGTTTGTTCATTGTGGTACAGTGAATATTACTGAGGAAACAGTTGCCGGTAAGTCTTCAAAACATGTTAATGACCTGGTTTAGGCAAACATTTCTTAATTGATGTTTAATCCATCTATACACAAGTATTCAGTACGCCCGTACATACATTCCTCTAACGTAACATGCTCTAGATCACAAAGCATGAGTTTATCGATCCATATCATATAAAGGACCTTTTATCAATTCACCAATTAGGTTTATCAATATATATGTCTTCTATCTACATTTATTTAATTCCTTTTCTTTTTCTATTTAGGCTTATTTTGCGGAGCTTCCCAGTTTGAGTTACCGGACTTGGCCAATGCATGTCTAGACTTTGTTGGGCGGTGTCTGATCTCGGGGCGCTGCGAGAACTTGCTGGTTTCCACGAGATCTTACAGTCATCACAAGGCATCGCAAACACTGTTTGATAAGGTATGTTGTATATAGCAATAGCTTTTCTGATGTTTTCGTAAACGATAAATAAATACACAAAAAAATAAAACAATTTCTTGTTTGATGAATAACCTGGTACTCGTTTGTATAGAAACGCATTTATGATTGCGTAATTTTATGGCGATTATGTAACACAATTTGATTTCAATAACGCAACTTCATGTTTATTTAATCAGGATCCCTTGTAAATGCATGAAAGAGACCCGAGTCAATGGAAAATCTGTGCATCGGCTAGTTATAATGATTCATAAAAAAAATAATTTAACCCCTGTTTCTTTTTTTCTGTTTAGATTT
This sequence comes from Cyrtodaria siliqua, assembly GCA_037043455.1. Taxonomy (NCBI): domain Eukaryota; kingdom Metazoa; phylum Mollusca; class Bivalvia; order Adapedonta; family Hiatellidae; genus Cyrtodaria; species Cyrtodaria siliqua. The sequence goes on along the minus strand of JAWPHD010009431.1, from coordinate 4,765 downwards.
ATGCAGTACTGGACACACGCTACACCACCGACACGTGTTCAGAACTCTCGTTGTATTCTGAAGTAATATGTGATGCATTCTTCTGTGATAGAACATTACGCTGTAACAAGTGCTGCTTTAATGAATGAATGAATGGAGTTTTACGGCACGTCGACATAAGTGGTCCTTGAAGAGATTGATTAAAACAGATGGTAATAAATTGTCAGATATTGCACCGTTAACTCAATGAATATTATACAAGACAATACTAAAGCTTACTATTGGTATCGAAGGGACAAACATGGTGTTTATACCATATTATGAATATGAAGAAGAAGAAGAAGAAATTTTATTGACTTAAACTATTACATAGTTTTTCATGATGTTAAACATACATTTTACAAATATAATTTGACCACAATAACAAGATTAGTACAGATTCATTAATTAATGCATTAATGTGGGAAAAATATTATGTTAACGATGGAGACGTATTCTCCGGAAAAGATGACGTATATGATTTCAAATACCTTGACATCTCCATTTACATGGTAAGTGCACGGAGTTTGTAAATGTGTATGAAATAAGAAAGTTTACTAAGGGACAAGCAGGGTGTTTATACCTTATAATGTTAACGATGGAGAAGTATTCTCCGGAAAAGATGACGTATTTGATGACAATTGGATATTTGCATGATATGTATTATTTATTTATGATAATTATTGTTACTTGTTAGTTCTTTATTTGTTGACAATTCCCGTTTTGGGACAATAAACACAATAAAATAAAAAATACAGTGAGTGCTTTGAGATTGTTCTATTCCTCTGATTTATTACTCAGTATTTTAATTAAAAGAACATTTCGATGTGCTTCATGAGACAAATACATACAAGTAAACACAGTAAATATAGATCTGTTGCATGACCAATTATATATTTAAGAAACAAAGTATTTGTAATACATGTCACCCCTTGTGAATATTCATGCAAGAACGAACCTAACACGTTTCTCTATATAAACAGATATATCACATGCATATTATACGAACAACGGAAGGTTATATGTCTCACTGTGGTATGATTATTTATATTCGGCTAGCATACATATACACTAGTATACGAACAACGGAAGGTTATATGTCTCACTGTGGTATGATTATTTATATTCGGCTAGCATACATATACACTAGTATACGAACAACGGAAGGTTATATGTCTCACTGTGGTATGATTATTTATATTCGGCTAGCATACATATACACTAGTATACGAACAACAGAAGGTTATATGTCTCACTGTGGTATGATTATTATTTATATTCGGCTAGCATACACCATGTTATATACACATTGACACATTATATTACAAGTAAATCCGACCAATGTTATGATGGAAAACGAGTTTTCTATTATTTTTGTTGCCACAATTGTATGCTATATGAGGAGATATTAAATAATGGGAGATAATACATGTTATATTCAGGCCATAGTTTAAAAAAATGATTATTTCCCTTACCATTTACAGACACATGCAAACTCAATGCCATATACACAGTTGTAGCATGTGCTGCATTACTGGACATCTTGATTAGAACAATGTGTTTGTTTGTATGGAGTTTTACGTCATTTTCAACACATGCAAGGTTATATATGACGATTTATTGTTGTGGAGGCAGACCACCCACATTTACTAGGTATAAATGTAGATGGTCTTGATTTATTGTGGTGGAGGCAGACCACTATATTTCCTAGGTATAAATGTAGATGGTCTTGATTTATTGTGTTGGAGGCAGACCACCACATTTCCTAGATATAAATGTAGATGGTCTTGATTTATTGTGGTGGAGGCAGACCACCACATTTCCTAGGTATAAATTTTGATGGTCTTGATTTATTGTGGTGGAGGCAGACCACCATATTTCCTAGGTATAAATGTAGATGGTCTTGATTTATTGTGGTGGAGGAAGACCACCACATTTCCTTGGTATAAATGTAGATGGTCTTGATTTATTGTGGTGGAGGCAGACCACCCACATTTACTAGGTATAAATGTAAATGGTCTTGATTTATTGTGGTGGAGGCAGACCACCCACATTTACTAGGTATAAATGTAGATGGTCTTGATTTATTGTGGTGGAGGCAGACCACTATATTTCCTAGGTATAAATGTAGATGGTCTTGATTTATTGTGGTGGAGGTAGACCACCACATTTCCTAGGTATAAATGTAGATGGTCTTGATTTATTGTGGTGGAGGCAGACCACCACATTTCCTAGGTATAAATTTAGATGGTCTTGATTTATTGTGGTGGAGGCAGACCACCCACATTTACTAGGTATAAATGTAGATGGTCTTGATTTATTGTGGTGGAGGCAGACCACCACATTTCCTAGGTATAAATGTAAATGGTCTTGATTTATTGTGGTGGAGGCAGACCACCACATTTCCTAGGTATACATGTAGATGGTCTTGATTTATTGTGGTGGAGGCAGACCACCACATTTCCTAGGTATAAATGTAGATGGTCTTGATCTATTGGTAAATCAATATGCGGACGACATTAGTCTCATATTAGATGGCTCCTGAAAGTCATTAAAACAAACGTTATGGTTTGAACATTCTATATGAAAATGTCTGGTCTTACATGTAACATTGGGAAAACAAGAGTTATCTGGTTTGGAGCAAAACGTGAAGTAATGATATATATCCATCTACACAGTGTTCGTTTATTTTGATCATATTCATTCCCTTACTGTTTTCACGGTGCATGATCAGAACGAACTGAATTGAACTGAATGTTGTTTAACGGCTCATTAACACAGTATAGGTTATTTAGAGTCAGAGAGGGGAAGGATACATAGGAATCCGGGAACCTGCCCTACTCTTATTATCGAATAGATTCCTATGGTTCTTTAACGTGCTCGGAGGATAGACCGATACACGGGACCGCTCGGTTTACGTCTCTATCCGACGGACGAGGCTAAGGGATAGTGTCTTGCCAAAGAACACACCAACGGAACTCAGTGGCACCACGGAGGATTGAACCCGGGGCCTCCGGTTACAAATCCGCCGCGCTACCAACTGCGCCACGCCAGTCCTCTGATCAGAACGAATTTTCACGGATCAGAATGAATTTTCAGGGATAAAATATACGTTGCCTGAATAAGTACGGATAAGCACCTCGTTTTTTCGGGTATAAAATGAAGCTGGAAGGTGATGAGTGGCTTAAAACGGAGAAAAAACCGGCAACATAAGTGTCGGTTCAGTTCATTTTTACAACTACGGACACTAGTTTATGCTAGATTTAACTTTATAGCTAAATATAGTAATAAAAGTATGTAATTTTTGTCAAATAAGCATTTGAAATGGTGCACTTCTGTACGAATTTCGGTATAGACAATAAGTAACAAACATTTCTACATTATTTATATCATTTTGTATGACTTTGTATGACTTTGTACGCGAGGATAGATACATTAGCATCCATAGTTGCGATATAAGTAAACATGAAGTGTTTTACGTTTGTATAATGATGCAATATCAGTTCATTCAGAGGTACGTAACATTTTCAAAGGCACCAAATTTGAACAAATACGCGGACAACATGGAACCTCACTTTTATCCAGTAGGGCTCCTCATAAGTAGCTGCTTTTGTCAGTGCAATAAAAACGATATCAGCTGAAACAGAACATGGTTAACATTTGTTTATGTATTAACTTAAGTCATTTATAATATATTCAAGTTAATATAATTTAATTATAGTCATGTATAATATATTTACGTCAATACATGTATTATCTGATTCAGAATGTTTGTTTTGTTTAACGCCCTTTATCATTTGATACTGGCCTGCCATTTCTCAGGCTTTGAGACCGTAATTACCTGCTATTGTATGCGTTTACAAGCTTACCCGCTTTTTTGTTATTTGATTTAATTTAGAGATAATTATACGCTATACAGGAATTTGATGTTTGACTTAAAGCGTAGATATTCTTATATTTTTTTTGAGAATGTAATGGTCACTTGTAGGCAACGCGACAGTTTTTACACTTGAAGTGTTTATTTGAGTCTCATCATTTGTACACATGTTAAAATAAAAAATGTTAAACCACAGACTTAATAATCTCTGAATACAGTTCTGCGGTTAATCACATTTAAATTGTACAAATGCCAGCATTCAACTATTAAATGTATACAAGGGACAATAAATACAGCCCGTTCACTTTGATATACACATATAGAAACAATGATACATTCGCACATTTAAATGTCAGCAAGTGATGTTAATCTTAATAATGTACGACCTGACGAACGGATATAGTTTATTTTGTAAATAAAATAACTAACATTAAAGCCTGACAAAAATATTCATTCGAGGAATAAGTTACATACATTGGTTAAACATAGTTTTAAAAATGTCAGATTTGCTATGTCCTAATTAACGTCTATAACTCGCAAAAAATGCCATCAGTAATCTTTAACTATATACTGAATATTCACAAGATCTTAATTACACCCGTAAATTCATTAATGCCAGTGGGATTCGATTAAAATCCTGCATATTTCATGTACATTCATGCAAATTGACTCAATATATGTATATTTTTAAAACCGAATCTTGAATATTGTTTTCATTTCATATTGATTCTGACAAAGAGTTTTTTCTATAAAATTTAAGGACAAAAACCGATGAACACAAATCTGATAACTTACTGAAAAATAAGGTGAAATCCCAACATCTCGGCAATGGGAAATTATCAATAAGATCAAATACAAAGAGGATCTTAC
>JAWPHD010009430.1:0-103995 GCA_037043455.1 Cyrtodaria siliqua | reverse complement strand
GGCCGTGCAAAAGACGGCTGCCCGGTTGGCTGGCTAATACACTGCTTCGTAATACAATGTTGAGGCTCGGGTGAGCTAGTCCCCTACACAACTTACAGAAATACTTTTACTATGCATCAACTTAATCTGTAAACATGCATGTTGTAATCCGAGACTGTATAAATGGGGAGGTTTTCTTTACAGTTACAGTTACAGATGTAAGCTATACAATTTTGACAGAATGCTAAAATAGGGCATCGCTATCCAGAGGTATTTAAAAAGCATTCCGATATATAAAAAAAGTTTCATTTTTACTATTCTTGTTTCAGTTTTTTTCTCTATAAACAGAAGTCTATGTACATAAATACTAAAAAGGGAATCCATTGGAAGCAACACACACAAACAAGATATAAAAGTATCAGACTCGGTTGTATTGAGTGTATTCATAAGAGGTAATGTAGTGTGCAAACACCCCTCTCACACCTCCTAGAACCGGCCTAAGCGATATTCTACTTTAAAGCCATAAAGACTGGGCTTGATGATCCCAAAGGATCAGTAAGTAATTATAACAATACTGATTTGTTTTTACGGCCGCCACACAGCACTAAGACATGTGCAATCGCTATACATAAACGTTGGGACTCGGGGACCTCAGTTGAAGCTAGAAAGAGATGTGTTTGGAGATCATTAACAAGGAAATATTGTCAAAATCTGTACAGTAGTTCTGGAGACGAGTTTTAGCTTTGCTGGCGGAACGTCAGACGAGCTCCTGGGATGACGCGTTGTCCGTCGTCGTCATTCCGTCCGTTAACCCTTTGTTGTAAGCACTATCCTTTCCATTTTCGCATCTTATCTTTACCAAACTTTTTCGTTCATGGTCTTTTTTATCAATGAGAGCTCAGACAAGTTCGAAAACCAAATAGATTGGATTGGTAACACCGGCGTTAAAATATCCATATTCCGCCCTGTTAACACTCTAGCACCTTCATTTTGTACTTGATTTTATACCAAATTTTGTCAGTATCATACTATCAATGAAAGTTCTCGAAAACCAGCTAAATCAGATAAGTAATACGTGTAGCTGTTTATGTTAACTGATGTATACATTTTTTTTATAACAAGAAATTCTTGTGGTCCCAGCCAAATGGCAGAATCGGAGACAAACATTGCATGATACACATATATGATTTGGGATATACACATATCAAATTTCATCTAGTTCGGACCAGACATGACAATTGCTAGACTCCAAAATTAGTGTGCGATTTCCCGTTTATATTGACGAAAATGTTCAAGGCATTAATAAAGAGGTGAGCGATATTTGCATAAAGTTACTACATTGTTAAAGGCAAGATCAAGTATATCAAAGTTTGATTCGCACATTTTCTTGATGTACAGTAGCTAATCTTATTTTCGAACATTGACTAAATTTTGTAAAATTCAATTTTATCACGGAAACTTATCATGTATTGTTATTATAGGTCTGTGATTTCATCTAACGTAGATGCAAAGGTCAAATAGGAAGTGCCGAATTCGAAGAAAGCAGCCAGCCAAAACACGTATCTGTGTAATATATTAAACTTGTATACGTAATGTTAAAAATTGTGTCACCTTTTGTCGACTCCCATTGAAAGGGCATTAATAAAAGACAAACTTTTTTATCTAGACAGTGTTTTACTTGAATAATAAATACAAACTTAATAATAGTGTTTATTGATGCATACTCAACTTATGTCATACTCAAGGTCATGTGTGTATTGACTAATTCACATATGTATCAAGTATGTATGTATAATTCAAGGATAGCAATGCCTAGATAAACGTGTAAACATATTAAACTGGAAGTTTCATGTAAAAATATTCCAGATTTGTTGAGTTCTCGTTTTTAACTTTTTCAAATGCAATCCCAATGGGATTACACAAAAGGGACATACATCTTAATGTGAAGTGTAAAGACAAATGATAAAAGTTCGATATGGGTCATCACAAACATACGAGGGCTGACGATAGGGTTACCGCTTTGGAACAGTTATTGGCAAAAAGGACCTCTGGGGTGGGAATGGGGGTGGGTGGTTAAAAAATAGGCGAAGTTCTTTCACATGTACATGTACGTATTGTTCAGGAACCAGAATTTTAAGAACGACTGTATTAAATATCATTTGAGTCGCTGAAAAACATTACTTATCGGAAACAAGAGTTTCAAGTCAAACCAGTGACACAGCCTAAATGAGTCATTTTCGAACTCGACCTTTATTTGTGATTGCAAAACTATTCAAACATGTATATAACGTGTGTTAAACAGTTTTGTATCTACATGTGTATTAAACATACTTTAAACTCAGTCCCTCAACCGATCTGTTATTTGAGCTACTAAAACAACTGTTATAAAGATTGACTACTCAAGATCCAATTTATATATATATATAAAAAAAAACTTTGAAGAAAACGTGTTAACCTCTGTATCTGAGTTCAACTGAGTCCTCAGCGATAGCACCTTCTCCATTCGCATCCTTGCCCTCCACGCGACATTTGTAAGTGCCAAAATCGTTAGTTTCCACCGTTTTGCTTCTAATCATCAACGTCACTATACGCAGTGGATATCCTGGTTCTGTTTGGGATTTCACCTTGTGAAGACAAACAAATCCACTGTATATTTTACACAAAAACTTGGCTATTGCACATAGGCATTTAACATGCTGGAGACGATTTCTTTTACAACCTTGGACCGAGAAGGAAAGTCTGACAATGCACTTATATTATGACACGTTTTCTTTGTCAAACAGTGAAAACCTCAAACAGTGAAAACTGTATACTAACCGGCAAAATCGCACATAAGAAATGAGAGATCCGTGATGGGGGTAGATTCGTTGTAAATTTTTCTCTAAATCATACAAGTTTATTACTGACCTAGCTACGTTTAAAGCTTGCACAATAAACGTTTGACATGGTCTTAGTACTTTTCCTGTCTGAAAAAAAAATCCACTCGATTCATATAACGAGGAGTATCTGTGATATACACTTAAAAGGCAGGGAATTGGATCCCATTCCAGGAAAAATTATTCGCCATTACTCACCACATACTTCCAGTTTGAGCCGATACGCAGAGGCCTGTCGTTATGGTCTGTTCCCTTCCACCAGTACACGTCGTGCAGCGGAGCTGCTTGACCGACACATGTCATAACAACCGGGTCTTGTTGAGCCTGCACTGCCTCAAGTTGCCGTTCTAGCAAAATAACCTCTGGAGCAACTGGCATATAGCAAGGCAGAATCAATGGCGGAACATATAACATGTGAATTGATGTTCTAACAATATTTGAATATTATGATTTATTCCATGAATTAAAAGATGAAAGATAAGTTAGTTTCAATTAAATGACTATCGGTTCTGGTAGAAATCATGTGCAATTTGAGATTTGGAAGAAAATGGATAATACCCAGTTAAATATGAATATTAATGGCAGAATTTGATGTCCTCTATGTGTGTTTGCGCTTGTGCGTGCGTGAAAGTAAGAAGGAGTGCGAGAAAAGACAGGCTAAAGATGGTCGCCACTTACAAAGAACCGTCACGTTGATCTCATGTGTTTTTTCACCTATGCTGTTTTTTGCCTCGCATGTGTACACATCGCCTCCATGCCGCGTTATATTAGGAATCGTCAATGTGCTGCCCGTTACACCGATTTCTACAAAAAAACACAAGCAAGATTTTACTCAAGCGTAAAAAAGCTGCCGATAAGTAAATAAACAGACCGTTGGCCTGTGAACTGATAGGAATGCAAACAATTGTTTTTGTTGTACTTTGAAATAATTACTGAAACTATGAAAGTTATCAAGCTGAAATAAGTGTTGTTATTTTAAATTATCACTAGATGGTTGTTCCGAGGAACACGTGTCGCCTGTCAGCGCTTTGTCAGTATAACAAGATATTTTGGACCCAGATAAATGACCTTGACAAACTGGCCTGACAAAGTTTTCGTGAAGAAAAAAATGAGTTGTCATGACAAGTGTATATTGAAAGATTGATGAAGATATAACATAATTGAGAAATTATAGCCAACGTTAAGTTTTCGTGAAGAAAATGAGTATTTAACCCATATAATGACCTTCGGTGTGACTTTGACCTGGATATTTTAGTATGGTCATGTCGATGATGTCATGAAGAGTATGTGAAGAAATATCAAGACATGAGAAAGTTATAGCCAACGTTAAGTTTTCGTGAAGAAAATGAGTATTTAACCCATATAATGACCTTCAGTGTGACCCTGATCTTTATATTTTAGTATGGTCATGTTGATGTTGTCATGATGAGTATATATTGAAAGTTTGATGAAGAAACATCAAGAAATGAAAAAGTTATAACCAACGTTAAGTTTTCGTTAAAAAAAACACGAATATTTAACCCATATAATGAATGACCTTCATTGTGACCTTGACATTATATTTAAGTATGGTCATGTCGATGTTGTCATGATGAGTATATATTGAAAGTTTGATGAAGAAATATCAAGCAATGAGAAAGTTATAGCCAACGTAAAGTTTTCGTGAAGAAAAAACTGAATATTTAACCCATATAATGACCTTCAGTGGGACCTTGACCTTCATAGTTTAGTATGGTCATGTCGATGTTGTCATGATGACTATATCTTAAAAGTTTGATGAAGAAATATCAAGCAATGAGAAAGTTATAGCCAACGTTAAGTTTTCGTGACGGACTGACGGAAGGACTGGCGGACAGAATGACGACAAAATTATCCCTATGTATCTCAGTTTTCTTCGAAAAGGCGACACAAAATCCTGTAACTACACAATGAATTCGTCACTATTGTTTATTTTGAAACCTGGCCAAGGTTTTATTGATATAATCCTTCAAATGAAAATCGATACAATTTAGAAATCAAAGCTGACTGGACAAGGTGAAGCTGCTATTTTTATTAAGTAAAAAGGACCTTAATTCTGTTAAAATAAAAGCAAAGACTTACGTTGGGTGGCTCTTTCCATTAGTTACACGCAACATTTAACAAAGATTGAGCCGATAAGTATAGGCCTTCCGTTATAATCTGTTCCCTTCCACCAGTACAAATATTCCACACCCGGAAGGTGGAAGCCTTATACAAATACTCCCCCTGCCAGATGGAAGCTTTATACAAATACACCCCCTGCCAGGTGGAAGCTTTATACAAATACCCCCTGCCAGTGGAAGCTTTATACAAATACTCCCCCTGCCAGTGGAAGCTTTATACAAATATCCCCACCGCCAGGTGGAATCTTTATACAAATACTCCTCCTGCCTGGCGAAAGTTTTATACAAATACTACCTCCCGCCAGGTGGAATATTTATACAAATACTCCAACCGGTAGGTGGAATCTTTATACAAGTACTCCCCTGCCAGGTGGAAGCTTTATGAAAAATACTGTCTCTGCCAGGAGGAAGCATCTTACAAATTCTCCCCCCTGCCATCTTGAAGCTTTATACAAATACTCCCCTGCCAAGTCGAAGCTTTATACAAATACTTCCCCTGCCAGGTGGAGGCTTTATACAAATACTCCCCTGCCAGGTGGAAGTTTTATACAATACTCCCACCCCCACCGCCAGGTGAAAGCTTTATACAAATACTCACTCTGCCAGTGGAAGCTTTATAATAATACCCACACGCCAATGCCAGGTTGAAACTTTATACAAATACTCCCCTGCCAGGTGAAAGATTGATACAAATACTCCTGTCAAGTGGAAGCTTTATACAAATACTCTCCATTGCAGGAGGAAGCCTTATACAAATACTCTCCCGCCAGTTGGAAGCTTTATACAAATATTCCCCCTGTCAGGTGGAAGCTTTATGCAAATACTACCAACGCCAGGTGGAAGCTTTATACAAATACTGCCCCTGCCAGTTGGAAGCTTTATACAAATAGCTCACCCCGCCAGGTCGAAGTTTTTATACAAATACTCCCTCTGCCAGGTGGAAGATACTCCCCTGCCAGTGGAAGTTTTATACAAATACTCCCTCTGCCAGTGGAAGCTTTAAACAAATACCAACCCCCATCCCTTGTTGAAGCATTATACAAATACTCCCCTGCCAGGTTGAAGATTTATACAAATACCCCCCCACCCCACCCCCCACCCCCCACCCCCCCCCGCTGCCAGGTGGAAGCTTTATACAAATACTACCCTACAAGGTGGAAACTTTATACAAATACTCCCCCCTCCAGGTGGAAGATTTATACAAATACTCCACATACCAGGTGGAAGATATATAAACATACTCACCCTGCCAGTGGAAGATTTATACAAATACACTCATGCCAGGTTGAGGTTTATACAAATACTCCCCCTGCCAGGTGGAAGCTTAATACAAATACTCTCCCTGTCAGGTGGAAGCTTTATACAAATACTCCCCCTGCCAGGTGGAAACTTTATAAAATTACTCCCCTCCCCTCCAGGTGGAAGCTTTGTACAAATACTCCCCACCCCGGCAGGTGGAAGCTTTATACAAATACTCCCCTGTCAGGTGGAAACTTTTTACAAATACCCCCTGCAAGTGGAAGCTTTATACAAATACTCCTCCTGCCAGGTGGAAGTTTTATACAAATACTCCCTCCCCACGTCATGTGGAAGCTTTATACAAATGCTTCTTTGACAGGTGGAAGCTTTATACAAGTACTCCACCTGCCAGTTTTATACAAATACTCCCCCTGCCAGATGGAAGCTTTCTACAAATACCCCCCTGTCAGGTTGAAACCTTATACAAATACTCCCCTGCCAGGTGGAAGCTTTATACAAATACTCCGACTACCAGGTGGATTGAATTGATTGAATTGGATTTTATAGTCGCACCAACAGCTAAAGTCATATGGCGACTTTCCAGCTTCCATTGGTGGAGGAAGACCCCAGATACCCCTCCGGGCAATTTTCGTGCAAGGGTGGGCACCTGGGTAGAACAACCGACGTTCCGCAAGCCAGCTGGATAAAGATTCCTAGACCCCTGAGGGATCGAACCTACAGCGGTGAGGGGCACGTGATTTCAAGTCAGAGACGTTAACCACTCGGCCACGGACGCCCCACTACCAGGTGGAAGCCTTATACAAGTACTCTCCCTGCCAGGTGGAAGCTTAATATAAATTCTCTTTCTCTCCCAGCCAGACGGAAGCTTTATACAAATACTCAATCCGCCAGGTGGAGCTTTATACAAATACTCCCCCTGCCAGGAGGAAGCTTTATACAAATACACCCCCTGCCAGGTGGAAGCTTTATACAAATACTACCCCCGTCAGGTGGAAGCTTTATACAAATAATCCCCTGCCCTGTGGAAGCTTTATACAAATACACCCTCTGCCAGATGGAAACATTATACAAATCCCACCCACGCCAGGTGGAAGCTTTATACAAATACTCACCACCCTACGCCAGATGGAATATTTATAAAAATATTCCCCTCGGCAGGTGGAAGCTTTATACAAATACTCCCCTGCCAGGTGGAAGATTGATACAAATACCCCTTGCCAATGGAAGCTTTATACAAATATCCCCACCGCCAGGTGGAAGTTTTATACAAATACTCCCCCGGCAGTTGGAAGCTTTATACAAATACTCCCCCTGCCAGATGGAAGCTTTATACAAATACTCCCCCTGCCAGGTGGAAGCTTTATACAAATACCCCCTGGCAATGGAAGCTTTATACAAATACTCCCCCTGCCAGTGGAAGGTTTATACAAATGCCACCGCCATGCCATGTTGAAGCTTTATACAACTAATCCCCTGCCAGGTGGAAGCTTTATACAAATAGTTCCCTGCCAAGCGGAAGCTTTATACAAATACCCCCTATGCCAGGTGGAAGCTTTATACAAATACTCCGTCGCCAGGTGGTAGCTTATACTCCCATTCCAGGTGGAAGCCTTATACAAGTACACCCCATGCCATATTGAAGCTTTATACAAATACTCCCCTGCCAGGTGGAAGCTTTCAACAAATACTCCCCTGCCAGGCGGGAGTTTATACAAATACTCCCCCTGCCATTTTTGCTTTATACAAATACTCCCCTGCCAGGTGTAAGATTTATACAAATACTGCCCTGCCTGGTGCAAGCTTTATACAAATACTCCTTCTACCAGGTGGAACCTTTATACAAATACTCCCCACGCCAGGTGGAAGCTTTATACAAATACTCCCTCGCCAGGTGGTAGCTTATACTCCCATTCCAGGTGGAAGCCTTATACAAATACACCCCATGCCATATTGAAGCTTTATACAAATACTCCCCTGCCAGGTGGAAGCTTTAAACAAATACTCCCCCTGCCAGGCGGAAGCTTTATTCAAATGTTCCCTCTGTAAGTGGAAGCTTTATACAAATACGCCCAGCCCCCAATGACAGGTTGACACTTTATACAAATACTCCCCACGCCAGGTGGAAGCTTTATACAAATACTCCCCTGCCAGGCGGGAGTTTATACAAATACTCCCCCTGCCATTTTTGCTTTATACAAATACTCCCCTTCCAGGTGGAAGATTTATACAAATACTCCCCTGCCAGGAGGAAGCTTTAAACAAATACATCCCCTGCCATCTTTGCTTTATACAAATACTCCTCTGCCAGGTGGAAGATTTATACAAATACTCATTGCCAGGTGGAAGCAAGATACATATACTCCCCTGCAGGTGGAAGATTTATACAAATACTCCCACCCCACCGCCAGGTGAAAGCTTTATACAAATACTCCCACTGCCAGTGGAAGCTTTATACAAATACTCCCACCCCCAATGCCAGGTTGAAACGTTAAACAAATACTCCCCTGCCAGGTGGAAGCTTTATACAGATACTACCCTGTTAGGTGATAGCTTTATACAAATACTCCTCCTGCCAAGTGAAAATCTTATACAAATACTCCCCCTTTCCAGGAGGAAACTTTATACAAATTTCTCCACGCCAGGTGGAAGCCTTTATACAAATACTCCACCTGCCATCATTGCTTCATACAAATACTCCACTGCCAGGTGGACGATTTATACAAATACTTCCCTGCCAGTTGGAAGCTTTATACAAATACTCCCCCTGCCAGGTGGAAGCCTTATACAAATACTCCCACGCCACCGCCAGGTGAAAGCTTTATACTAATACTCCCCCTGCCATCTTGAAGCTTTATACAAATACTCCACCCGCAATGCCAGGTTGAAACTTTATACAAATACTCCCCTGCCAGGTGTAAGCTTTATACAGATACTACCCTGCCAGGTGATAGCTTGATACAAATACTCCTTCTGCCAAGTAAAAGTATTTTACAAATACTCCCGCTGCCAGGTGGAAGCTTTATAGAAATACTACCCCTGCTAGGTGGAAGCTTTATACAAATACTACCTCCTCCAGTTGGAAGCTTTATACTTATACTGCCCCTGCCAGGTGGAAGCTTTATACAAATACTCCCATCCCCCACCCGTCAGGTGAAAGCTTTATACAAATACTGCCATGCCAGGTGGAAGCTTTATACAAATACTTCCTCTGCCAGGAGGCATCTTTATGCAAATACTTCCCCTGTCAGTGGAAGCTTTAGACAAATACTCCCCGCCAGGTGGAACCTTTAAACAAATACTCCCCCGCCAGGTGGAAGCTTTATACAAATACTCTACCTGCCAGGTAGAATATTTATACAAATACTTCCCAGCCTGGTGGAAGCTTTATACAAATAGTCTCCCTGCCAGATAGAAGCTTTATACAAATATTCGTCCTGCCAGGTGGAAGCTCTATACAAATACTCCCCTCTCAGGTGGAAGCTTAATACAAATACTCCCCACGCCTGGTGGAAGCTTAATACAAATCCCCCTTCTGCCAGGTAGAATATTTATACAAATACTCCCCTGCCATGCGGAAGATTTATACAATCCCCCACCGCCGGGTGGAAGCTTTATACAAATAGTCTCCCTGCCAGATAGAAGCTTTATACAAATATTCGTCCTGCCAGGTGGAAGCTCTATACAAATACTCCCCTCTCAGGTGGAAGCTTAATACAAATACTCCCCACGCCTGGTGGAAGCTTAATACAAATCCCCCTTCTGCCAGGTAGAATATTTATACAAATACTCCCCTGCCATGCGGAAGATTTATACAATCCCCCACCGCCGGGTGGAAGCTTTATACAAATATCCCCCTGCCAGGTAGAAGCTTTATACAAATACTCATCCTGCCAGATGGAAGCTGTATACCCATACTCCTCCTGCCAGGTGGAAACTTTGTACAAATACTTCCCCTGCCAGTGGAAGCTTTATACAAATACTCTCCCGCCAGGTGGAAGCTTTATACAAATACTCCCCCTGCCAGGTTGAAGCTTTATACACATACTCCCCTTGCCATCTTGAAGCTTTATAAACATACTCCCACCGCCTGGTGGAAGCTTTATACAAATACTCCCCCTGCCAGGTAGAATATTTATACAAATACTCCCCAGCCTGGTGGAAGCTTTATACAAATAATCCCCCTGCCAGGTAGAATATTTATACAAATACTCCCCAGCCAGGTGGAAGCTTTATACAAATACTCCCCCTGCCAGGTAGAATATTTATACAAATACTCCCCCGCCAGGTGGAAGCTTTATACAAATACTCCCCCTGCCAGGTAGAATATTTATACAAATACTCCCCAGCCTGATGGAAGCTTTATACAAATAGTCTCACTGCCAGATAGAAGCTTTATACAAATACTCCTCCTGCCAGGTCGAAGCTCTATACAAATGCTCCCCTCTCAGGAGGAAGCTTTATACAAATACTCCCCACGCCTGGTGGAAGCTTAATACAAATCAGCCTCTGCCAGGTAGAAGTTTTATACAAATACCCCCCTGCCAGGTAGAAGCTTTATACAAATACACATCCTGCCAGGTGAAGCATTATACAAATACTCCCCTTGTCAGGTGGAAGTTTTATACTTATACAAATACTCCCCCCGCCAGATTGAAGCTTTATACAAGTACTCCCCCTGCCAGGTGGCAACTTTATACAAATATCCCTCCGCCAGGTGGAAGCTTTATACAAATACACCCCCTGCCTGGTGGAAGCTTTATAGAAATATCCGCATGCCAGGTGGAAGGTTGATACAAATACCGCCCCACACTCTGCCAGGTGGAAGCCTTATACAAAATACTCACCCTGCAAGTGGAAGCTTTATACAAATACTCTCCCGCCAGGTTGAAGCTTTTTCTTTTACAAATTTCCCATGCCAGGTGAAGCTATATACAAATACTCCCCATGCCAGGTAGAAACTGTATCCAACTACTCCCCCTGCCAGGTGGAAGCTTTATACAAATACGCCCAATGCCAGGTGGAAGCTTTGTACAAATACTACTCCTGCCAGGTTGAAGTTTTATACAAATACCACCACCCCATGACTTGTTGAAGCTTTATAAAAATACTCTCCTGCCAGGTACAAGATTTATTCAAATACTCTCCCTGTCAGGGTGGAAGCTTTATACAAATACCACCACATGTCAGAATGAAGCTTTATACAAATACTCCCCTTGCCATCTTGAAGCTTTATAGAAATACTCCCCCGCCTGGTGGAATCTATATACAAATAATCCCCTGCAAGGTGGAAGCTTTATACAAATACCCCACTGCCAGGTGGAAGCTTTATACAAATACTCCCCACGCCTGGTGGAAGCTTAATACAAATCCCCCTTCTGCCAGGTAGAAGATTTATACAAATACTCCCCTGCCATGCGGAAGATTTATACAATCCCCTACCTCCGGGTGGAAGCTTTATACAAATATCCCCCTGCCAGGTAGAAGCTTTATACAAATACTCATCCTGCCAGGTGGAAGCATTATACAAATACTCCCCCTGCCAGATGGAAGCTGTATACACATACTCCTCCTGCCAGGTGGAAACTTTGTACAAATACTTCCCCTGCCAGTGGAAGCTTTAGACAAATACTCCCCCGCCAGGTGGAAGCTTTATACAAATACTCCCCCGCCAGGTGGAAGCTTTATACAAATACTGCCCCTGCCAGGTTGAAGCTTTATACACATACTCCCCTTGCCATCTTGAAGCTTTATAAACATTCTCCTACCGCCTGGTGAAAGCTTTATACAAATACTCCACCTGCCAGGTAGAATATTTATACAAATACTCCCCAGCCTGGTGGAAGCTTTATACAAATACTCCCCCTGCCAGGTAGAATATTTATACAAATACTCCCCCGCCAGGTGGAAGCTTTATACAAATACTCCCCCTGCCAGGTAGAATATGTATACAAATACTCCCCAGCCTGATGGAAGCTTTATACAAATAGTCTCCCTGCCAGATAGAAGCTTTATACAAATACTCCTCCTGCCAGGTGGAAGCTTTATACAAATACTCCCCACGTCAGGTGGAAGCTTTATACAAATACTCCCCTGCCAGGTGGAAGCTTTAAACAAATACATCCCCTGCCATCTTTGCTTGATACAAATACTCCTCTGCCAGGTGGAAGATTTATACAAATACTCATTGCCAGGTGGAAGCATGATACATATACTCCCCTGCAGGTGGAAGATTGATACAAATACTCCCACCCCACCGCCAGGTGAAAGCTTTATACAAATACTCCCACTGCCAGTGGAATCTTTATACAAATACTCCCCCTGCCAGGTGGAAGCTTTATACAAATACTCCCCCTGCCAGGTGTAAGCTTTATACAATACTCCCCCGCCTGGTGGAAGATTTATACAAATACTCCCCTGCCAGGGGGAAGCTTTATACAAATACTCCCCTGCCAGGATGAAACTTTATACAAATGCTCACCCTGCCAGGTGGAAGCTTTATACAAATACTCCCCACCGCCTGGTGGAAGCTTTATACAAATACTCCCCCTGCCAGGTAGAAGCTTTATACAAATACTCTCTACCGCCAGGTGAAAGCGATATACAAATACCGCACTGCCAGGTGGAAGTGTTGTACAAATACTGCTCCTGCCAGGTTGAAGTTTTATAGAAATATCACCACCCCATGACTTGTTGAAGCTTTATAAAAATACTCCCCTGCCAGGTGGAAACTTTATACAAATACTCTCCCTGTTATGTGGAAGCTTTATACAAATACCACCACATGTCAGGTTGAAGCTTTATACAAATACTCCCCTTGCCATCTTGAAGCTTTATAGAAATACTCCCCTGCCTGGTGGAATCTATATACAAATAATCCCCTGCAAGGTCGAAGCTTTATACAAATACCCCACTGCCAGGTAGAATCTTTATACAAATACTCCCCCTGCCAGGTGGAAGCTTTAAACAAATACTCCCCCTGCCAGGTGGAAGCTTTATACAATACTCCCCCGCCTGGTGGAAGATTTATACAAATACTCCCCTGCCAGGGGGAAGCTTTATACAAATACTCCCCTGCAAGGATGAAACTTTATACAAATGCTCACCCTGCCAGGTGGAAGCTTTATACAAATACTCCCCACCGCCTGGTGGAAGCTTTATACAAATACTCCCCCTGCCAGGTAGAAGCGATATACAAATACCCCGCTACCAGGTGGAAGCTTTGTACAAATACTGCTCCTGCCAGGTTGAAGTTTTATACAAATATCACCACCCCATGACTTGTTGAAGCTTTATAAAAATACTCCCCTGCCAGGTGGAAGCTTTATACAAATACTCTCCCTGTCAGGTGGAAGCTTTATACAAATACCAACACATGTCAGGTTGAAGCTTTATACAAATACTCCTTCTGCCATCTTGAAGCTTTATAGAAATACACCCCCGCCTGGTGGAATCTATATACAAATAATCCCATGCCAGGTGGAAACTTTATACAAATACCCCACTGCCAGGTAGAATCTTTATACAAATACATCCCCTGCGAGGTGGAAGCTTTATACAAATACTCCAACTGCCAGGTGGAAGCTTTATACAATACTCTCCCGCCTGGTGGAAGATTTATACAAATACTCTCCCTGCCATCTTGAACCTTTATACAAATAATCCCCAAGCCTGATCGAAGCTTTATACAAATACTCCCCTGCCAGGGGGAAGCTTCATACAAATACTCCCCTGCTAGGGGGAAACTTTATACAAATGCTCCCTCTGCCAGGTGGAAGCTTTATACAAATACTCACCATGCCAGGTGGAAGCTTTATACAAGTACTCTCCTGTCAGGTAGAAGATTTATACAAATACTCCCCATGCCAGATGGAAGCGTTATACAAAAATTCCCTGCCAGATGGAAGCTTTATACAAATACTCCCCCGCCAGGTGGAAGCTTTATACAAATACTCCCCCGCCTGGTGGAAGCTTTATACAAATACTCCCCCGCTAGGTGGAAGCTTTGTACAAATACTCCCCCGCCAGGTGGAAGCTTTATACAAATACTCCC
Organism: Cyrtodaria siliqua; assembly: GCA_037043455.1. Lineage (NCBI taxonomy): Eukaryota > Metazoa > Mollusca > Bivalvia > Adapedonta > Hiatellidae > Cyrtodaria > Cyrtodaria siliqua. The sequence goes on along the minus strand of JAWPHD010009430.1, from coordinate 89,689 downwards.
CCGCCAGGTGGAAGCTTTATACAAATCCTCCCCCGCCAGGTGGAAGCTTTATACAAATACTCCCCCGCCTGGTGGAAGCTTTATACAAATACTCCCCCGCTAGGTGGAAGCTTTGTACAAATACTTCCCCGCCAGGTGGAAGCTTTATTCAAATACTCCCCCGCCATGTGGAAGCTTTATACACATACTCCCCCGCCAGGTGGAAGCTTTATACAAATACTCCCCCGCCAGGTGGAAGCTTTATACAAATGCACCCCATGCCAGGTGGACACTTTATACAAATACTCCCCACCGCCTGGTGGAAGCTTTATACAAATACTCCCCATGTCAGGTAGAAGCTTTATACAAATACTCCCCATGCCAGATGGAAGCGTTATACAAATACTCCCCTGCCAGGTGGAAGCTTTATACAAATACTCCCCATGCCAGATGGAAGCGTTATACAAATACTCCCCTGCCAGGTGGAAGCGTTATTCAAATACTCCCCCTGCCATCTTGAAGCTTCATACAAATACTCCTCCGCCTGGTGGAAGCTTTATACAAATACTCCCCCTGTCAGGTAGAAGCTTTATACAAATACTTCCTCGCCTGGTGGAAGCTTTATACAAATAATCCTTCTGCCAGGTGGAAGCTTTATACAAATACTTCACCTGCCAGGTGGAAGCTTTATACAAATACTCCCCATGCCAGGTAGAAGCTTTAAACAAATACTCACCATGCCAGGTGGAATCTTTATACAAGTACTCTCCTGCCAGGTGGAAGCTTTATACAAATACTTCCTCGCCTGGTGGAAGCTTTATACAAATACTCCACCTGCCATGTAGAAGCTTTATACAAATACTCTCCTACCAGGTGGAAGCTTTATACAAATACTTTCTCGCCTGGTGGAAGCTTTATACAAATACTTCCCCGCCAGGTGGAAGCTTTATACAAATACTGCCCTTCCAGGTGGAAGCTTTAAACAAATACTCCACCTGCCAGGTAGAAGCTTTATTCAATTACTACCCCTGCCAGGTGAAACTTTATACAACTACTTCCTCGCCTTGTGGAAGCTTTATACAAATACTCCTCTGCCAGGTGGAAGCTTTATACAAATGCTCCCCTGCCTGGTGGAAGATTTATACAAATGCTCCCCTGCCTGGTGGAAGATTTATACAAATACTCTCACTGCCATCTTGAACCTTTATACAAATAATCCCCACGCCTGATGGAAGCTTTATACAAATATTCCCCCTCTCAGGGGGAAGCTTTATACAAATACTCCCCTGCCAGGTGGAAGCTTTATACAAATACTCCCCTGCCAGGGGGAAGCTTTATACAAATACTCCCCTGCCAGGGGGAAACTTGATACAAATGCTCCCCCTGCCAGATGGAAGCTTTATACAAATACTCCCCACCGCATGGTGGAAGCTTTATACAAATACTCCCCTTGCCAGGTAGAAGCTTTATACAAATAAATACTCCCCATGCCTGATGGAAGCGATATACAAATACCCCGCTACCAGGTGGAAGCTTTGTACAAATACTGCTCCTGCCAGGTTGAAGTTTTATACAAATATCACCACCCCATGACTTGTTGAAGTTTTATAAAAATACTCCCCTGCCAGGTGGAAGCTTTATACAAATACTCCCCTGCCAGGTGGAAGCTTTATACAAATACTCTCCCTGTCAGGTGGAAGCTTTATACAAATACCAACACATGTCAGGTTGAAGCTTTATACTAATACTCCTTCTGCCATCTTGAAGCTTTATAGAAATACTCCCCCGCCTGGTGGAATCTATATACAAATAATCCCCTGCAAGGTGGAAGCTTTATACAAATACCCCACTGCCAGATAGAATCTTTATACAAATACTCCCCCTGCCAGGTGGAAGCTTTATACAAATACTACACCTGCCAGGTGGAAGCTTTATACAATACTCTTCCGCCTGGTGGAAGATTTATACAAATACTCTCCCTGCCATCTTGAACCTTTATACAAATAATCCCCACCCCTGATGGAAGCTTTATACAAATATTCCCCCTGTCACGGGGAAGCTTTATACAAATACTCCCCTGCCAGGGGGAAGCTTTATACAAATACTCCCCTGCCAGGGGGAAACTTTATACAAATGCTCCCCCTGCCAGATGGAAGCTTTATACAAATACTTCCCACCGCCTGGTTGAAGCTTTATACAAATACTCCCCCCGTCAGGTAGAAGATTTATACAAATACTCCCCATGCCAGATGGAAGCGTTATACAAATACTCCCCTGCCAGGTGTAAGCTTTATACAAATACTCCCCCGCCAGGTGGAAGCTTTATACAAATACTCCCCCGCCTGGTGGAAGCTTTATACAAATATTCCCCAGCCAGGTGGAAGCTTTATACAAGTACTCCCCAGACATGTGGAAGCTTTATACAAATACTCCCCCGCCAGGTGGAAGCTTTATACAAATACTCCCCCGCCAGGTGGAAGCTTTATACAAATACTCCCCCGCCAGGTGGAAGCTTTATACAAATGCACTCCCTGCCAGGTGGAAGCTTTATACAAATACTCCCCACCGCCTGGTGGAAGCTGTGTACAATACTCCCCATGCCAGATGGAAGCGTTATACAAATACTCCCCTGCCAAATGGAAGCTTTATATAAATACTCCCCCTGCCACCTTGAAGCTTCATACAAATACTCCTCCGCCTGGTGGAAGCTTTATACAAATAATCCTTCTGCCAGGTGGAAGCTTCATACAAATACTTCACCCGCCAGGTGGAAGCTTTATTCAAATACTCCCCATGCCAGGTAGAAGCTTTAAACAAATACTCCCCATGCCAGGTGGAAGCTTTATACAAATACTCTCCTGCCAGGTGGAAGCTTTATACCAGTACTCCACCTGCCATGTAGAAGCTTTATACAAATACTCTCCTTCCAGGTGGAAGCTTAATACAAATACTTCCTCGCCTGGTGGAAGTTTTATACAAATACTCCCCCGCCAGGTGGAAGCTTTATACAAATACTGCCCTTCCAGGTGGAAGCTTTATACAAAAACTCCACCTGCCAGGTAGAAGCTTTATTCAATTACTACCCCTGCCAGGTGGAACCATTATACAACTACTTCCTCGCCTGGTGGAAGCTTTATACAAATACTCCTCTGCCAGGTGGAAGCTTTATACAAATACTCCTCTGCCAGGTGGAAGCTTTATACTAATACTCCTCCTGCCATATTGAAGCTTTATACAACCCCTCCTCCACCTGCCAGGTGGAAGGTCATTGCAGTTTAGAATGGAAGGCGTTTCTTTGCACGGATTACAGGCAGTTTGTTACCATTCGTCAGGGTCGTGGGAAGACCAACTAGATGGGAGAATCTTACTTGAATACTTTCAGTATTTGTTTTCAAAATATTTACTTAGCTAATCATGATTCTAAACCTCTGACGCATGCCTAAACAACTGACTTTATTCCGTGTCAAAGATTGTTTTAAAGGTTAAGGTCATTTCTGTTTAACGAAAAAAAAAGAAAACAGTGATACTTTGTATCACAAGCCGGTCAGAAAAGCTACATAAGAAAACAGTAACGGGAATGAATATGATAAAAATAAACGAACTGTGTGTCAACCATCAAAACACAATGTGTAATGGATCACTAAATAGGATGTTGTTTCATGATTAGAATGTGAGGTCATGGTTAGAATATGAAGATTGGTAACTTATGACAGTTATAAACAAAAAGGCAACTGAATGATAATATAATAGCAATTGGATTGAAACATTAGCGCCTGTGAAGGTAATCTCAGTTTTTAGAAATGTAAATTTACATTAGAAGGAAGGGTTTAATATTAGATTGTTTTTATTAATGAAATCTGATCAGTAGAAGATGCTTCTGTTAAAGTTTCATCAACTCTGTTTAATGATTGAAGAGGTGTTTCTTATTTTAAAAGCGGACATCACCAAACAGAGATACATATATAGGTGTACACACAAACAGTTAGTAATATGCAAACACAGTTTCCTTTATATTATTCTTTTAATTAATATTAATTATTGATGATGTTGGAAAACTAACGGGGCTCCGCGAGATTTTAAGAAATCAAGATTGCCGTGTGTCCCTTTAATAAAGTTTAACATCAGTCACTAATCAGTGACGATACCGGTTTTGAACCAGCTGTATTCGTATGCTGAGAACAGATTTATAGACTGTATTTCCCACTGGGTGTAATCCCGGTCTCAGGGCAAATGGATTCTCGACGAAAACCAGTCACGGTTGCTCATCGACAGTGGTATCGGTTTCGTCTCGAATAATCATTGATTCTCAACGATGTCTGTTTACAAACATGGATTTTGAATGAAAACGGTCAGAATTTTGCTTTTTAGAGTGTTTTTCACGCGAAATACATCTTTATATACGCTAATATGAGTTAACTAATGATGTTTAATAAAGTGTTTTGCATAATTTCGACATAAACCACATTTTATACATCAATGTATAAAATGAAAGTATTCTTTAAAAACTTCAAGACGTATAGCACTTTCATTGCTTTATCAAAATATGTATGCAAACCAGTATAAAATAATGATTAGTTCATATTATTTGTCATAGGGTTAAAAAGAACTGTCTTATAAAACGGTTTCTCCATGAAAGTGTCACGGCATCTCGACGACAACATTTTTAATGTAACTTACTCAACGACGATTTTTCTCTTTTCAGTCTAACTAGCAGATGCAAACACTATTCTCTGTCGTTTTCATCAAGTATACAAGCGGTTAGACAATGTATCGAAAGTCACAGGGACAGGACAAAACAATAATATAGACAGTTGGACCAAATTACGGGATTAATCATAAAACTATTCCAATTTAACATACACGGAAACGATACATAGTGGGATTCATACCAACTGTATGGATAACACTATGAACACAACCATCATAACGGGGTGTCGTATTGCCTTTGTTAATACCATTTGTTCATATCACCTATTCTAATAGGTGATATCACCAAATGATGTTATTAATAAAGCCAATACGGCTTTCCGTACATTAATTGAATTAACATTTTTTGTGTGATAAAAGGCATTTTTTTAGTATTTAAGGCCTGTTTTCCTGGCTGAAATGACTTTGAATTGTGTGTGAAAGAACCATGTCATGTGTATGGTTGTATAATGATTTTATTTTTTTGAAAGTGAAAGTAGAACACATGTAAAAGGTGCCGAATGAATGCAGTTTGTTCACGGTGTTAACAAAGATCAGAATTTTCTTTTCTTATATGCCACATGACCCCTACTGTTCTCAGCAGTTTTCTAGAGAGGAAGGTCTCATGACTAAGAATATGTAAGTGAATCTTAGTTTGAACTTCATTTGAAAAATGGATAACTAGAAAGCTTGGAAAATATTGTACAGGACTCAATGGGATTTGTTTTACTTCGGTACACCTTTAGTAAAAAAACAGTTAGAACCAGTTCTATATGCGCATTCGCGATCATAATTTGTAGACTGTATCCCTAAATTAAATAGCAGAATTGAATTGAATTGAATTGAATGTTGTTTAACGGCTCATCAACACAGTATAGGTTATTTAGAGCCGCCCTAGAGAGAGGGGAAGGATACATAGGAATCCGGGAACCGTGCCCTACTCTTATTATCGAATAGATTCCTATGGTTCTTTAACGTGCTCGGAGAATAGACCGATACCCGGGACCGCCCGGTTTACGTCCCCATCCGACGGACGAGGCTAAGGGAAAGTGTCTTGCCCAAGAACACACCGACGAAACTAAGTAGTAGAAGAACCTTAAATGCCTGTATGTCAATTTGACTGCGTCCCGGTATTCATACTAAAATACACTTGTTTTATGAACAGTAAAATGACGTTGATACACAGTCCAACACCCATAGAAGCTTTCTGAGTCTAGGGTAAGTATAGTCGGAGCATTGAGGCTCCGGCAATAATGGTCATTACCTTCACCCAACGTTGTCTCCTCAAACTCATATTGTCGTTTACGATACCACGTGATATCAGGAGATGGGTGGCCATTAGCCTTGCACGTCAAAGTTGGTGAACTTAATTCTGTCACTTGAAAGTGCCCTGGTGTCGACTCTCGTACATTAATATCTGGTGCAGCTGAAACCAGAAAAAAATATCGACGATTTTGTAATACAACAACGTTGAATATCAGATCAGATTTTGAAGAGTACTTATAAAGGTTAAAACATACATTTGTGAAATGCATTCATAATTTGTTGCATAATATAAAAAAGAAGCATATTTTACATTTTCCTCATGTTTCTAAATGTAGGTAGTTGGGTCAGCACCATCCGAGCCAAACAGCTTTTTCAAAACATACTCAACGGATGGTTTGTGTATGTTTTTTTGATAAAACTAAGAAGGTCTTTCAAAACAAGTAAGCACAAATATAGCTTGTTATCTTAGGGAACTCAGTACAGAGCCTTAGAGCTATAATGTACTTCTATGGAAAATGAAATGGTGTAGTATGACCATGTCAGTGTAACCATACGAGGTGTAATTCTACTCCACATGCATGACATTGGAATAATGATATGGGAATATCGGATTGATTGATTGATTGGATTGGATTGTATAGTCGCACCAACGGGGCGTCCGTGGCCGAGTGGTTAACGTCTTTGACTTGAAATCACTTGCCCCTCACCGCTGTAGATTCGATCCCTCAGGGGCCTAGGAATCTTCATGCGAGGAAGCTATCCAGCTGGCTTGCGGAACGTCGGTGGTTCTACCCAGGTGCCCGCCCGTGCACGAAAAGTGCCCGGAGGGGCACCTGGGGTCTTCCTCCACCAATGGAAGCTGGAAAGTCGCCATATGATCATAGCTGTTGGTGCGACTATAAAATCCAATTCAATCAATAGCCGCAACAAGGTCATATGGCGACTTTCTAGTTTTCACTGGTGGAGGAAGACCCCAGGTGCACCTCCGGGCAATTTTCGTGCACGGGCGGGCACCTGGGTAGAACCACCGACGTTCCGCAAGCCAGCTGGATAGCTTCCTCACATAAAGATTCCTAGCCCCCTGAGGGATCGAACCTACAGCGGTGAGGGGCAAGTGATTTCAAGTCAGAGACGTTAACCACTGTGAATATCGGATGGTCCGTTTGTAAATTTCTAATAAATGTGGAGTGCGTGGTCCAGTGGTAGAGCGTCGGACTTCAGATCGAGAGATCGTGGGTTCGATCCTCGCCATGGCCATGTTATTTATCCTTGAGCAAGATAATTAATCCACATTGCTTAGTACTGGTTCTACTCAGAAAGTCAACGAGAGTGATTAATATAAGTTAAAAGAAATTGTTTCGCAGTCGATGTTAAATAAAAAAAAATTAAACTACTAGCCACGATAATGTTGTAATAGTTTGTTTTCTTTGTAAGGTGTTTTACGTCATTTCCAGCACATGTAAGGTTATATTTGACGGTCGGTTTTTTGTGGTAGAGGCAGACCACCCACTTTTCCTGGGTAGAACCAGTACTGTACACCTCCCACCATCAGTAAGAATCGACACTTCCTCACTTACACGTCGAGCTCCCAGTGGGATTCGAACCCGCAGCGGTGAGAGGCGAAGGTTTACAACGCAACGTCGGTAACCATTCGGCCACGGAGACGCTTTAGTGAGTAGCGGAAACGGAAAGACTGTTGTCTTTTATTTCGTCTATTAGTTTTTTCGGGTTTAATACAGTTATCATAATTGCACAATAATTGCATTTGGTTTACTGCGACCCTGTTTCGTAGTTATTTATTTTTACAGTAACGTGTTTTGTGTTTTGCTTTTCATGAAACACTTTTAAAACTCTACAATTTTATAAAAATCTGAACATTGAAGTCTATACATTGCCCATCGTCGGTTGTGGTGACCTAAAGTTTGCATGACTGTGAAAAACACGTCTAGATATATATGTTCTAAAGCATATGATAGTTAAAATGGACGCAAACACAGCGGTTACCCGCTGTCTTGCCTTGACGTACAGGCAGACGTACTGGCGGAAGAGAATAACACTGAAGGGAGGGTCCTTCTAAAGTCCTTCTAAAGTAATGATCTCTGTTCCTCTGATCCCCAAAACTGTTTTCTTTTAGGACACTGTTCCTTAAATACTTAACATTAGGTCTTTAATACATTGATCCCTTTAAGTAATTGCCAATGTTTCTCGGTCCCTAAGCTAATTGGCCATGTTCCCCCAGATCCCAAAGGCATGGCCCCCTTACTTACTCTGTATCTGAAGCCGAACTTTCGCAATATCCACTGAGTTGACTCTGCACGTGTACAAGGCCGCGTCATTGTGTTGAATGTTCTTAATAATCAAATTCCACTCATGAAGACCTGGCTGATTCACCTCGATACGTAACTTATCCCTAAACACGAATTGACCGGCCGTCAGCTGTTGTTCGTCCCTATACCACGCCACCTTGTGACATAAAAGTACGATTAAATACAGAACCAGAGGTTAGCATGGTTACTGGAACTTCGTAACGCAGTAAAAACGTTAAAATAGCATGCATGGATGATGTTTAACGGCTCATCAACAGTTAGAGCCGATCCAGAGAGAGGGGAAGGATATACAGGTATCCAGAAACTTGCCCTACTCTTACTAACGAATATAATACTATGGCTATTTAACATGCTCGGAGGATAGACTCCTCTACACGGGATCATACGGTTTACGTCCCCAATTTGAGTCGTAGGCTTAAAACCGGGTCCTCCGGATTATAGGTTATAGGTTCACCTTGCTATATTCTGAAACGCAAACGAAACGCAACACGGGAATTTCCGCTATATATTGTATATACTGCAGACTTAATTCCACATAATATTCCAGTGAAATCCCAAGATGTGTTGTAAAAAAAAAAGTTGCAGTTAATTAGAAAAAGGACTCAACTATGATGTTGTAGACGTTTTAATCACACTACAGCTTGTAACAAGAAATTAATGAATGTTGAAGTTCCTCTTTAAAAAACTGAGCCATTTCAGTACTGTATTTAACGTAAAGAGTTTGCAAAATATTGCATCATAAGTTTGCTCACATGCTTGAGCCAAACGCGTACTCTGTCAATAATGAAACTTTGAAAACATGAATTTGAGGGGATTCTACCACTCTGCCTACCCCTCCAAAGGGATCTGCAGTGGCCATATTCTTTGCCCAGTGACCAAGCGGGCGCCCCGGGAACCATACGGGGCAGGAGTCACATAAACATGAGCGAGACAAAGGAGTCACATAAACATGAGCAAGAAAACAAAACCTGACTAACTTATGTATTTTATTGTTTTAAATTACTGGTATTGGCTATACTGAAGATATTAAACCAACGACAATGTCTGCTGCCCAGCTTTGAAGCTCAGATGTTGCAAAAGGCCGTTCAGGAAACTTATAGGAAAATTAATTGTACCGTGAGACCGAAATGTGTGTGATCACATGATGACAAGGCTGGTAAAACTGTTATTAAGCATGTTCTTGCTTTGTACTAGGTTTTTAATGTTTCATTATATGTATATATTCAAAACTCGATGAATGAAGAAAAGAAAATGGCATGGTCTTATTTTTAAAAACTCTTTTTTCTGCATATATTTCATTTGCTTAATCGTTATAGGTACAATATAGTCTGACTGTATCTTGCTTAAAGGTATAGGATCAACATAGTCTGGACTGTATCTTGCTTAAAGGTAAAGGTACAACATAGTCTGAACTGTATCATGCTTAAAGGTATAGGTACAACATAGTCTGGACTGTATCTTGCTTAAAGGTATAGGTACAACAGAGTCTGGACTGTATCTTGCTTAAAGGTATAGGTACAACATAGTCTGGACAGTATCTTGCTTAAAGGTATAGGTACAACATAGTCTGGACTGTATCTTGCTTAAAGGTATAGGTACAACATAGTCTGGACTGTATCTTGCTTAAAGGTATAGGTACAACATAGTCTGGACTGTATCTTGCTTAAAGGTATAGGTACAACAAAGTAAGGACTGTATTATGCTTAAAGGTATAGGTACAACAGAGTCTGGACTGTATCTTGCTTAAAGGTATAGGTACATCATAGTATGGACTGTATATTGCTTAAAGGTATAGGTACAACAGAGTATGGACTGTATCTTGCTTAAAGTTATAGGTACAACAGAGTAAGGACTGTATCTTGCTTAAAGGTATAGGTACAACACAGTAAGGACTGTATCTTGCTTAAAGGTATAGGTACAACAGAGTCTTGACTGTATCTTGCTTAAAGGTATAGGTATAACATAGTCTGGACTGTATCTTGCTTAAAGGTATAGGTACAACATAGTCTGGACTGTATCGTGCTTAAAGGTATAGGTACAACAGAGTATTGACTGTCTCTTGCTTAAAGGTATAGGTACAACATAGACTGGACTGTATCTTGCTTAAAGGTATAGGTACAACAGAGTATGGACTGTATCTTGCTTAAAGGTATAGGTACAACAGAGTCTGGACTGTATCTTGCTTAAAGGTATAGGTACAACAGAGTATGGACGGTATCTTGCTTAAAGGTATAGGTACAACAGAGTCTTGACTGTATCTTGCTTAAAGGTATAGGTATAACATAGTCTGGACTGTATCTTGCTTAAAGGTATAGGTACAACAGAGTCTGGACTGTATCGTGCTTAAAGGTATAGGTACAACAGAGTATTGACTGTCTCTTGCTTAAAGGTATAGGTACAACATAGTCTGGACTGTATCCTGCTTAAAGGTATAGGTACAACAGAGTCTGGACTGTATCGTGCCTAAAGGTATAGGTACAACAGAGTATTGACTGTATCTTGCTTAAAGGTATAGGTACAACAGAGTAAGGACTGTATCTTTCTTAAAGGTATAGGTACAACACAGTCTGGACTGTATCTTGCTTAAAGGTATAGGTACAACAGAGTAAGGACTGTATCTTGCTTAAAGGTATAGGTACAACATAGTATGGACTGTATCTTGCTTAAAGGTATAGGTACAACATAGTATTGACTGTATCTTGCTTAAAAGTATACGTACAACATAGTCTGGACTGTATCTTGCTTAAACGTATAGGTACAAAATAGTCTGGACTGTATCGTGCTTAAAGGTATAGGTACAACAGAGTATTGACTGTATCTTGCTTAAAGGTATAGGTACAACAGAATAAGGACTGTATCTTGCTTAAAGGTATAGGTACAACAGAGTAAGGACTGTATCTTGCTTAAAGGTATAGGTACAACAGAGTAAGGACTGTATCTTGCTTAAAGGTATAGGTACAACAGAGTAAGGACTGTATCTTGCTTAAAGTTATAGGTACAACAGAGTATGGACTGTATCTTGCTTAAAGGTATAGGTACAACAGAGTAAGGACTGTATCTTGCTTAAAGGTATAGGTACAACAGAGTATGGACTGTATCATGCTTAAAGGTATAGGTACAGCAGAGTCTGGACTGTATCTTGCTTAAAGGTATAGGTACAACATAGTCTGGACTGTATCTTGCTTTAAGGTATAGGTACAACGGAGTATGGACTGTATCTTGCTTAAAGGTATAGGTACAACAGAGTATTGACTGTATCTTGCTTAAAGGTATAGGTAAAACATAGTCTGGACTGTATCTTGCTTAAAGGTATAGGTACAACATAGTCTGGACTGTATCGTGCTTAAAGGTATAGGTACAACAGAGTATTGACTGTATCTTGCCTAAAGGTATAGGTACAACAGAGTAAGGACTGTATCTTGCTTAAAGGTATAGGTACAACATTGTCTGGACTGTATCTTGCTTAAAGGTATAGGTACAACAGAGTATGGACTGTATCTTGCTTAAAGGTAAAGGTACAACATAGTCTGAACTGTATCTTGCTTAAAGGTATAGGTACAACAGAGTATGGACTGTATCTTGCTTAAAGGTATAGGTACAACAGAGTATGGACTGTATCTTGCTTAAAGGTATAGGTACAACAGAGTATGGACTGTATCTTGCTTAAAGGTATAGGTACAACAGAGTATGGACTGTATCTTGCTTAAAGGTATAGGTACAACAGAGTAAGGACTGTATCTTGCTTAAAGGTATAGGTACAACATAGTCTGGACTGTATCTTGCTTAAAGGTATAGGTACAACAGAGTAAGGACTGTATCTGTCTTAAAGGTATAGGTACAACAGAGTAAGGACTGTATCTTGCTTAAAGGTATAGGTACAACAGAGTATGGACTGTATCTTGCTTAAAGGTATAGGTACAACAGAGTAAGGACTGTATCTTGCTTAAAGGTATAGGTACAACAGAGTATGGACTGTATCATGCTTAAAGGTATAGATACAGCAGAGTCTGGACTGTATCTTGCTTAAAGGTATAGGTACAACATAGTATTGACTGTATCTTGCCTAAAGGTATAGGTACAACAGAGTATTGACTGTATCTTGCCTAAAGGTATAGGTACAACAGAGTAAGGACTGTATCTTGCTTAAAGGTATAGGTACAACATTGTCTGGACTGTATCTTGCTTAAAGGTATAGGTACAACAGAGTATGGACTGTATCTTGCTTAAAGGTAAAGGTACAACATAGTCTGAACTGTATCTTGCTTAAAGGTATAGGTACAACAGAGTATGGACTGTATCTTGCTTAAAGGTATAGGTACAACAGAGTATGGACTGTATCTTGCTTAAAGGTATAGGTACAACAGAGTATGGACTGTATCTTGCTTAAAGGTATAGGTACAACAGAGTATGGACTGTATCTTGCTTAAAGGTATAGGTACAACAGAGTAAGGACTGTATCTTGCTTAAAGGTATAGGTACAACATAGTCTGGACTGTATCTTGCTTAAAGGTATAGGTACAACAGAGTAAGGACTGTATCTGTCTTAAAGGTATAGGTACAACAGAGTAAGGACTGTATCTTGCTTAAAGGTATAGCTACAACATTGTCTGGACTGTATCTTGCTTAAAGGTATAGGTACAACAGAGTATGGACTGTATCTTGCTTAAAGGTAAAGGTACAACATAGTCTGAACTGTATCTTGCTTAAAGGTATAGGTACAACAGAGTATGGACTGTATCTTGCTTAAAGGTATAGGTACAACAGAGTATGGACTGTATCTTGCTTAAAGGTATAGGTACAACAGAGTATGGACTGTATCTTGCTTAAAGGTATAGGTACATCAGAGTATGGACTGTATCTTGCTTAAAGGTATAGGTACAACAGAGTAAGGACTGTATCTTGCTTAAAGGTATAGGTACAACATAGTCTGGACTGTATCTTGCTTAAAGGTATAGGTACAACAGAGTAAGGACTGTATCTGTCTTAAAGGTATAGGTACAACAGAGTCTGGACTGTATCTTGCTTAAAGGTATAGGAACAACAGAGTCTGGACTGTATCGTGCCTAAAGGTATAGGTACAACAGAGTATTGACTGTATCTCGCTTAAAGGTATAGGTACAACAGAGTAAGGACTGTATCTTTCTTAAAGGTATAGGTACAACACAGTCTGGACTGTATCTTGCTTAAAGGTATAGGTACAACAGAGTAAGGACTGTATCTTGCTTAAAGGTATAGGTACAACATAGTATGGACTGTATCTTGCTTAAAGGTATAGGTACAACATAGTATTGACTGTATCTTGCTTAAAGGTATACGTACAACATAGTCTGGACTGTATCGTGCTTAAAGGTATAAGTACAACATAGTCTGGACTGTATCGTGCTTAAAGGTATAGGTACAACAGAGTAAGGACTGTATCTTGCTTAAAGGTATAGGTACAACAGAGTAAGGACTGTATCTTGCTTAAAGGTATAGGTACAACAGAGTAAGGACTGTATCTTGCTTAAAGGTATAGGTACAACAGAGTAAGGACTGTATCTTGCTTAAAGGTATAGGTACAACAGAGTATGGACTGTATCTTGCTTAAAGGTATAGGTACAACAGAGTAAGGACTGTATCTTGCTTAAAGGTATAGGTACAACAGAGGATGGACTGTATCATGCTTAAAGGTATAGGTACAGCAGAGTCTGGACTGTATCTTGCTTAAAGGTATAGGTACAACATAGTCTGGACTGTATCTTGCTTTAAGGTATAGGTACAACGGAGTATGGACTGTATCTTGCTTAAAGGTATAGGTACAACAGAGTATTGACTGTATCTTGCTTAAAGGTATAGGTAAAACATAGTCTGGACTGTATCTTGCTTAAAGGTATAGGTACAACATAGTCTGGACTGTATCGTGCTTAAAGGTATAGGTACAACAGAGTATTGACTGTATCTTGCCTAAAGGTATAGGTACAACAGAGTAAGGACTGTATCTTGCTTAAAGGTATAGGTACAACATTGTCTGGACTGTATCTTGCTTAAAGGTATAGGTACAACAGAGTATGGACTGTATCTTGCTTAAAGGTAAAGGTACAACATAGTCTGAACTGTATCTTGCTTAAAGGTATAGGTACAACAGAGTATGGACTGTATCTTGCTTAAAGGTATAGGTACAACAGAGTATGGACTGTATCTTGCTTAAAGGTATAGGTACAACAGAGTATGGACTGTATCTTGCTTAAAGGTATAGGTACAACAGAGTATGGACTGTATCTTGCTTAAAGGTATAGGTACAACAGAGTAAGGACTGTATCTTGCTTAAAGGTATAGGTACAACAGAGTATTGACTGTGTCTTGCTTAAAGGTATAGGTACAACAGAGTAAGGACTATCTTGCTTAAAGGTATAGGTACAACATTGTCTGGACTGTATATTGCTTAAAGGTATAGGTACAACAGAGTAAGGACTGTATCTGTCTTAAAGGTATAGGTACAACAGAGTAAGGACTGTATCTTGCTTAAAGGTATAGGTACAGCAGAGTCTGGACTGTATCTTGCTTAAAGGTATAGGTACAACATAGTCTGGACTGTATCTTGCTTTAAGGTATAGGTACAACAGAGTATGGACTGTATCTTGCTTAAAGGTATAGGTACAACAGAGTATTGACTGTATCTTGCTTAAAGGTATAGGTAAAACATAGTCTGGACTGTATCTTGCTTAAAGGTATAGGTACAACATAGTCTGGACTGTATCGTGCTTAAAGGTATAGGTAACACATAATATTGACTGTATCTTGCCTAAAGGTATAGGTACAACAGAGTAAGGACTGTATCTTGCTTAAAGGTATAGGTACAACATTGTCTGGACTGTATCTTGCTAAAGGTATAGGTACAACAGAGTATGGACTGTATCTTGCTTAAAGGTAAAGGTACAACATAGTCTGAACTGTATCTTGCTTAAAGGTATAGGTACAACAGAATATGGACTGTATCTTGCTTAAAGGTATAGGTACAACAGAGTATGGACTGTATCTTGCTTAAAGGTATAGGTACAACAGAGTATGGACTGTATCTTGCTTAAAGGTATAGGTACAACAGAGTATAGACTGTATCTTGCTTAAAGGTATAGGTACAACAGAGTAAGGACTGTATCTTGCTTAAAGGTATAGGTACAACAGAGTATTGACTGTGTCTTGCTTAAAGGTATAGGTACAACAGAGTATGGACTGTATCTTGCCTAAAGGTATAGGTACAACAGAGTAAGGACTGTATCTTGCTTAAAGGTATAGGTACAACATTGTCTGGACTGTATCTTGCTTAAAGGTATAGGTACAACAGAGTATGGACTGTATCTTGCTTAAAGGTAAAGGTACAACATAGTCTGAACTGTATCTTGCTTAAAGGTATAGGTACAACAGAGTATGGACTGTATCGTGCTTAAAGGTATAGGTACAACAGAGTAAGGACTGTATCTTGCTTAAAGGTATAGGTACAACAGAGTATTGACTGTGTCTTGCTTAAAGGTATAGGTACAACAGAGTATTGACTGTATCTTGCCTAAAGGTATAGGTACAACAGAGTAAGGACTGTATCTTGCTTAAAGGTATAGGTACAACATTGTCTGGACTGTATCTTGCTTAAAGGTATAGGTACAACAGAGTATGGACTGTATCTTGCTTAAAGGTAAAGGTACAACATAGTCTGAACTGTATCTTGCTTAAAGGTATAGGTACAACAGAGTATGGACTGTATCTTGCTTAAAGGTATAGGTACAACAGAGTATGGACTGTATCTTGCTTAAAGGTATAGGTACAACAGAGTATGGACTGTATCTTGCTTAAAGGTATAGGTACAACAGAGTATGGACTGTATCTTGCTTAAAGGTATAGGTACAACAGAGTAAGGACTGTATCTTGCTTAAAGGTATAGGTACAACATAGTCTGGACTGTATCTTGCTTAAAGGTATAGGTACAACAGAGTAAGGACTGTATCTGTCTTAAAGGTATAGGTACAACAGAGTAAGGACTGTATCTTGCTTAAAGGTATAGGTACAACAGAGTATGGACTGTATCTTGCTTAAAGGTATAGGTACAACAGAGTAAGGACTGTATCTTGCTTAAAGGTATAGGTACAACAGAGTATGGACTGTATCATGCTTAAAGGTATAGATACAGCAGAGTCTGGACTGTATCTTGCTTAAAGGTATAGGTACAACATAGTATTGACTGTATCTTGCTTAAAAGTATACGTACAACATAGTCTGGACTGTATCTTGCTTAAAGGTATAGGTACAACATAGTCTGGACTGTATCGTGCTTAAAGGTATAGGTACAACAGAGTATTGACTGTATCTTGCTTAAAGGTATAGGTACAACAGAGTAAGGACTGTATCTTGCTTAAAGGTATAGGTACAACAGAGTAAGGACTGTATCTTGCTTAAAGGTATAGGTACAACAGAGTAAGGACTGTATCTTGCTTAAAGGTATAGGTACAACAGAGTAAGGACTGTATCTTGCTTAAAGTTATAGGTACAACAGAGTATGGACTGTATCTTGCTTAAAGGTATAGGTACAACAGAGTAAGGACTGTATCTTGCTTAAAGGTATAGGTACAACAGAGTATGGACTGTATCATGCTTAAAGGTATAGGTACAGCAGAGTCTGGACTGTATCTTGCTTAAAGGTATAGGTACAACATAGTCTGGACTGTATCTTGCTTTAAGGTATAGGTACAACGGAGTATGGACTGTATCTTGCTTAAAGGTATAGGTACAACAGAGTATTGACTGTATCTTGCTTAAAGGTATAGGTAAAACACAGTCTGGACTGTATCTTGCTTAAAGGTATAGGTACAACATAGTCTGGACTGTATCGTGCTTAAAGGTATAGGTACAACAGAGTATTGACTGTATCTTGCCTAAAGGTATAGGTACAACAGAGTAAGGACTGTATCTTGCTTAAAGGTATAGCTACAACATTGTCTGGACTGTATCTTGCTTAAAGGTATAGGTACAACAGAGTATGGACTGTATCTTGCTTAAAGGTAAAGGTACAACATAGTCGGAACTGTATCTTGCTTAAAGGTATAGGTACAACAGAGTATGGACTGTATCTTGCTTAAAGGTATAGGTACAACAGAGTATGGACTGTATCTTGCTTAAAGGTATAGGTACAACAGAGTATGGACTGTATCTTGCTTAAAGGTATAGGTACATCAGAGTATGGACTGTATCTTGCTTAAAGGTATAGGTACAACAGAGTAAGGACTGTATCTTGCTTAAAGGTATAGGTACAACATAGTCTGGACTGTATCTTGCTTAAAGGTATAGGTACAACAGAGTAAGGACTGTATCTGTCTTAAAGGTATAGGTACAACAGAGTCTGGACTGTATCTTGCTTAAAGGTATAGGTACAACAGAGTCTGGACTGTATCGTGCCTAAAGGTATAGGTACAACAGAGTATTGACTGTATCTCGCTTAAAGGTATAGGTACAACAGAGTAAGGACTGTATCTTTCTTAAAGGTATAGGTACAACACAGTCTGGACTGTATCTTGCTTAAAGGTATAGGTACAACAGAGTAAGGACTGTATCTTGCTTAAAGGTATAGGTACAACATAGTATGGACTGTATCTTGCTTAAAGGTATAGGTACAACATAGTATTGACTGTATCTTGCTTAAAGGTATACGTACAACATAGTCTGGACTGTATCGTGCTTAAAGGTATAAGTACAACATAGTCTGGACTGTATCGTGCTTAAAGGTATAGGTACAACAGAGTAAGGACTGTATCTTGCTTAAAGGTATAGGTACAACAGAGTAAGGACTGTATCTTGCTTAAAGGTATAGGTACAACAGAGTAAGGACTGTATCTTGCTTAAAGGTATAGGTACAACAGAGTAAGGACTGTATCTTGCTTAAAGGTATAGGTACAACAGAGTATGGACTGTATCTTGCTTAAAGGTATAGGTACAACAGAGTAAGGACTGTATCTTGCTTAAAGGTATAGGTACAACAGAGGATGGACTGTATCATGCTTAAAGGTATAGGTACAGCAGAGTCTGGACTGTATCTTGCTTAAAGGTATAGGTACAACATAGTCTGGACTGTATCTTGCTTTAAGGTATAGGTACAACGGAGTATGGACTGTATCTTGCTTAAAGGTATAGGTACAACAGAGTATTGACTGTATCTTGCTTAAAGGTATAGGTAAAACATAGTCTGGACTGTATCGTGCTTAAAGGTATAGGTACAACAGAGTATTGACTGTGTCTTGCTTAAAGGTATAGGTACAACAGAGTAAGGACTGTATCTTGCTTAAAGGTATAGGTACAACATAGTCTGGACTGTATCTTGCTTAAAGGTATAGGTACAACAGAGTAAGGACTGTATCTGTCTTAAAGGTATAGGTACAACAGAGTAAGGACTGTATCTTGTTAAAGGTATAGGTACAACAGAGTATGGACTGTATCTTGCTTAAAGGTATAGGTACAACAGAGTAAGGACTGTATCTTGCTTAAAGGTATAGGTACAACAGAGTATGGACTGTATCTTGCTTAAAGGTATAGGTACAACAGAGTAAGGAATGTATCTTGCTTAAAGGTATAGGTACAACAGAGTATGGACTGTATCATGCTTAAAGGTATAGGTACAGCAGAGTCTGGACTGTATCTTGCTTAAAGGTATAGGTACAACATAGTCTGGACAGTATCTTTCTTTAAGGTATAGGTACAACGGAGTATGGACTGTATCTTGCTTAAAGGTATAGGTACAACAGAGTATTAACTGTATCTTGCTTAAAGGTAGAGGTAAAACATAGTCTGGACTGTATCTTGCTTAAAGGTATAGGTACAACATAGTCTGGACTGTATCGTGCTTAAAGGTATAGGTACAACAGAGTATTGACTGTATCTTGCCTAAAGGTATAGGTACAACAGAGTAAGGACTGTATCTTGCTTAAAGGTATAGGTACAACATTGTCTGGACTGTATCTTGCTTAAAGGTATAGGTACAACAGAGTAAGAACTGTATCTTGCTTAAAGGTATAGGTACAACAGAGTATGGACTGTATCATGCTTAAAGGTATAGGTACAGCAGAGTCTGGACTGTATCTTGCTTAAAGGTATAGGTACAACATAGTCTGGACTGTATCTTGCTTTAAGGTATAGGTACAACGGAGTATGGACTGTATCTTGCTTAAAGGTATAGGTACAACAGAGTATTGACTGTATCTTGCTTAAAGGTATAGGTAAAACACAGTCTGGACTGTATCTTGCTTAAAGGTATAGGTACAACATAGTCTGGACTGTATCGTTCTTAAAGGTATAGGTACAACAGAGTATTGACTGTATCTTGCCTAAAGGTATAGGTACAACAGAGTAAGGACTGTATCTTGCTTAAAGGTATAGGTACAACATTGTCTGGACTGTATCTTGCTTAAAGGTATAGGTACAACAGAGTATGGACTGTATCTTGCTTAAAGGTAAAGGTACAACATAGTCTGAACTGTATCTTGCTTAAAGGTATAGGTACAACAGAATATGGACTGTATCTTGCTTAAAGGTATAGGTACAACAGAGTATGGACTGTATCTTGCTTAAAGGTATAGGTACAACAGAGTATGGACTGTATCTCGCTTAAAGGTATAGGTACAACAGAGTATTGACTGTATCTTGCTTAAAGGTATAGGTACAACAGAGTATGGACTGTATCTTGCTTAAAGGTATAGGTACAACAGAGTATGGACTGTATCTTGCTTAAAGGTATAGGTACAACAGAGTATGGACTGTATCTTGCTTAAAGGTATAGGTACAACAGAGTATGGACTGTATCTTGCTTAAAGGTATAGGTACAACAGAGTAAGGACTGTATCTTGCTTAAAGGTATAGGTACAACAGAGTATTGACTGTGTCTTGCTTAAAGGTATAGGTACAACAGAGTAAGGACTATCTTGCTTAAAGGTATAGGTACAACATTGTCTGGACTGTATATTGCTTAAAGGTATAGGTACAACAGAGTAAGGACTGTATCTGTCTTAAAGGTATAGGTACAACAGAGTAAGGACTGTATCTTGCTTAAAGGTATAGGTACAGCAGAGTCTGGACTGTATCTTGCTTAAAGGTATAGGTACAACATAGTCTGGACTGTATCTTGCTTTAAGGTATAGGTACAACAGAGTATGGACTGTATCTTGCTTAAAGGTATAGGTACAACAGAGTATTGACTGTATCTTGCTTAAAGGTATAGGTAAAACATAGTCTGGACTGTATCTTGCTTAAAGGTATAGGTACAACATAGTCTGGACTGTATCGTGCTTAAAGGTATAGGTAACACATAGTATTGACTGTATCTTGCCTAAAGGTATAGGTACAACAGAGTAAGGACTGTATCTTGCTTAAAGGTATAGGTACAACATTGTCTGGACTGTATCTTGCTAAAGGTATAGGTACAACAGAGTATGGACTGTATCTTGCTTAAAGGTAAAGGTACAACATAGTCTGAACTGTATCTTGCTTAAAGGTATAGGTACAACAGAATATGGACTGTATCTTGCTTAAAGGTATAGGTACAACAGAGTATGGACTGTATCTTGCTTAAAGGTATAGGTACAACAGAGTATGGACTGTATCTTGCTTAAAGGTATAGGTACAACAGAGTATGGACTGTATCTTGCTTAAAGGTATAGGTACAACAGAGTAAGGACTGTATCTTGCTTAAAGGTATAGGTACAACAGAGTATTGACTGTGTCTTGCTTAAAGGTATAGGTACAACAGAGTAAGGACTGTATCTTGCTTAAAGGTATGGGTACAACATAGTCTGGACTGTATCTTGCTTAAAGGTATAGGTACAACAGAGTAAGGACTGTATCTGTCTTAAAGGTATAGGTACAACAGAGTAAGGACTGTATCTTGTTAAAGGTATAGGTACAACAGAGTATGGACTGTATCTTGCTTAAAGGTATAGGTACAACAGAGTAAGGACTGTATCTTGCTTAAAGGTATAGGTACAACAGAGTATGGACTGTATCTTGCTTAAAGGTATAGGTACAACAGAGTAAGGACTGTATCTTGCTTAAAGGTATAGGTACAACAGAGTATGGACTGTATCATGCTTAAAGGTATAGGTACAGCAGAGTCTGGACTGTATCTTGCTTAAAGGTATAGGTACAACATAGTCTGGACAGTATCTTTCTTTAAGGTATAGGTACAACGGAGTATGGACTGTATCTTGCTTAAAGGTATAGGTACAACAGAGTATTAACTGTATCTTGCGTAAAGGTAGAGGTAAAACATAGTCTGGACTGTATCTTGCTTAAAGGTATAGGTACAACATAGTCTGGACTGTATCGTGCTTAAAGGTATAGGTACAACAGAGTATTGACTGTATCTTGCCTAAAGGTATAGGTACAACAGAGTAAGGACTGTATCTTGCTTAAAGGTATAGGTACAACATTGTCTGGACTGTTTCTTGCTTAAAGGTATAGGTACAACAGAGTAAGAACTGTATCTTGC
Organism: Cyrtodaria siliqua; assembly: GCA_037043455.1. Lineage (NCBI taxonomy): Eukaryota > Metazoa > Mollusca > Bivalvia > Adapedonta > Hiatellidae > Cyrtodaria > Cyrtodaria siliqua. The sequence continues at coordinate 67,936 of JAWPHD010009430.1, read as the reverse complement.
TTAAAGGTATAGGTACAACAGAGTATGGACTGTATCATGCTTAAAGGTATAGGTACAGCAGAGTCTGGACTGTATCTTGCTTAAAGGTATAGGTACAACATAGTCTGGACTGTATCTTGCTTTAAGGTATAGGTACAACGGAGTATGGACTGTATCTTGCTTAAAGGTATAGGTACAACAGAGTATTGACTGTATCTTGCTTAAAGGTATAGGTAAAACACAGTCTGGACTGTATCTTGCTTAAAGGTATAGGTACAACATAGTCTGGACTGTATCGTGCTTAAAGGTATAGGTACAACAGAGTATTGACTGTATCTTGCCTAAAGGTATAGGTACAACAGAGTAAGGACTGTATCTTGCTTAAAGGTATAGGTACAACATTGTCTGGACTGTATCTTGCTTAAAGGTATAGGTACAACAGAGTATTTTTTTTTAATTTTTTTTATTTTTCTAAAGTATCCATTACATATACCAACAGAGTACATACATCTTATTTTTACATATTGATAACAGTTACATACATACTGCAAACAAGGTATAGTCATACTTATTTTATTCTATTTTGTTAAAGGGACACATGGCGAACATGAGTTACATTTAAGTATTAACATAAGTATCTCGGCTATTAAACCTGCCATATTCTATCCAAATGTTCAAGTACACAACTAATGCATTATCATCAAAATTGAGTAATATGTAAAATCAATTTACATGTACCTTGAATTATTTAAACATTTAACTTTAATGACTGAAAGTATGCAGGTCATATTGAAGACCAACAGGACGCTGTGAGTTTTAAACTAATTAAGATTGCCAAGTGTCCCCTTAAATTTTACTCAGCATATGTATACAGTACAGTATCTTATTCTCATTTTCTGTATACATGCATCCATAATATATTCTCAAGTACATGTATATACAACTTTACAGACTTGTACACACATAAATCATTATCTACACACTCACCGTATGTATTGTTTTGTATATCCTGTTCTCAAGTATATACAACTTTGCAGATATACAGACATATGTACATACATAAATCATTATCTACACACTCACTGTATGTACTGTTTTGTATATCCTATTCTCAAGTATATACAACTTTGCAGATATACAGACATGTACACACATAAATCATTATCTACACACTCACTGTATGTATTGTTTTGTATATCCTGCTATTGAGATAATAAACTCTTCAGATTATGCATGGATTACTTTTCTTTCCAGTGGGGGAGGGGTGGGGGTAACAATTATACAAAACATTTTCTGGGGCATATATATAACGACAGGAAAAAATTACAAACTTAAAAAAAAGCTAAGAAGTAGACAGCAGTGTTTACTAGGATGATTGTTATGGTGTCCCTGAACTTTGACATAATAAAAAGTCTGTATCTATCTATTTTATTGTCCTATTTTACCAATGTTTATATATCGACTCCACATGGCTTCAAATTTTTGTACTTTTACATTTTTATATGCTATCCACTTTTCCACTTTGTATAAAGATATAATATGTTTTTTAAAGATATCTAGTAATGGGTTTTGCTTTTGCATCTTTTGCTGATATATAAAAAGTTTGGCTTGCATGATAATTTTGCTCAAAGTGATATCAAATTTATTATTTCCAAATAAGATATCTGTTTCTTCCCAAATTGTCAAAGTTATATTACATTTATTTCTAATGTATTCTGCAAGACCTGACCAAAACTGTTTTACAACCTCACAATTCCAAAACAAGTGATGTATGGTTTCAGGTAAAATATTGCAAAAGCTGCACATGCTATTATCTAGAATGTTCATTTTTGTTAGTAAATAGTTAGTTCCCAGAATTCTATGGTTGATTCGATGTTGTAACCAAAGTAATTTTGGATCTTTTGTTATTTTAAACGGTATTGCGTAAATTGTTTCGAAATTATAGTTAGGTACTGTTAAAACTTCGTTCTTCCATTTTATTAATGACTTTGGGTAAATATGTTTTTTAATCAACATATCATAAATTAGTCTACAGCCTTTAGTATGTTTTTGGATTAGTGATAGTATAAGAGGGCGTAATGGGTTTGGACTATTATTGGGTAAATGTGTTATGTTCAATTTACAGGTACAACAGAGTATGGACTGTATCTTGCTTAAAGGTAAAGGTACAACATAGTCTGAACTGTATCTTGCTTAAAGGTATAGGTACAACAGAATATGGACTGTATCTTGCTTAAAGGTATAGGTACAACAGAGTATGGTCTGTATCTTGCTTAAAGGTAAAGGTACAACATAGTCTGAACTGTATCTTGCTTAAAGGTATAGGTACAACAGAATATGGACTGTATCTTGCTTAAAGGTATAGGTACAACAGAGTATGGACTGTATCTTGCTTAAAGGTATAGGTACAACAGAGTATGGACTGTATCTCGCTTAAAGGTATAGGTACAACAGAGTATTGACTGTATCTTGCTTAAAGGTATAGGTACAACAGAGTAAGGACTGTATCTTGCTTAAAGGTATAGGTACAACAGAGTATTGACTGTGTCTTGCTTAAAGGTATAGGTACAACAGAGTAAGGACTGTATCTTGCTTAAAGGTATAGGTACAACATAGTCTGGACTGTATCTTGCTTAAAGGTATAGGTACAACAGAGTAAGGACTGTATCTGTCTTAAAGGTATAGGTACAACAGAGTAAGGACTGTATCTTGCTTAAAGGTATAGGTACAACAGAGTATGGACTGTATCTTGCTTAAAGGTATAGGTACAACAGAGTAAGGACTGTATCTTGCTTAAAGGTATAGGTACAAAGTATGGACTGTATCATGCTTAAAGGTATAGGTACAGCAGAGTCTGGACTGTATCTTGCTTAAAGGTATAGGTACAACATAGTCTGAACTGTATCTTGCTTTAAGGTATAGGTACAACAGAGTATGGACTGTATCTTGCTTAAAGGTATAGGAACAACATAGTCTGGACTGTATCTTGCTTAAAGGTATAGGAACAACATAGTCTGGACTGTATCTTGCTTAAAGGTATAGGTACAACATAGTCTGAACTGTATCTTGCTTAAAGGTATAGGTACAACAGAGTATGGACTGTATCTTGCTTAAAGGTATAGGTACAACAGAGTATGGACTGTATCGTGCTTAAAGGTTGGGGTCAACATAGTCTGGACTGTATCTTGCTTAAAGGTATAGGTACAACAGAGTCTGGACTGTATCTTGCTTAAAGGTAAAGGTACAACAGAGTCTGGACTGTATCTTGCTTAAAGGTATAGGTACAACAGAGTAAGGACTGTATCTTGCTTAAAGGTATAGGTACAACAGAGTCTGGACTGTATCTTGCTTAAAGGTATATGTACAACAGAGTCTGGACTGTATCGTGCTTAAAGGTATAGGTACAACAAAGTCTGGACTGTATCTTGCTTAAAGGTATAGGTACAACAGAGTATGGACTGTATCTTGCTTAAAGGTATAGGATCAACATAGTCTGGACTGTATCTTGCTTAAAGGTATAGGTACAACAGAGTAAGGACTGTACCTTGCTTAAAGGTATAGGATCTACATAGTCTGGACTGTATCTTGCTTAAAGGTATAGGTACAACAGAGTATGGACTGTATCTTGCTTAAAGGTATATGTACAGCATAGTCTGGACTGTATCTTGCTTAAAGGTATAGGTACAACAGAGTATTGACTGTATCTTGCTTAAAGGTATAGGTACAACAGAGTCTGGACTGTATTTTGCTTAAAGGTATAGGTACAACAGATTATGGACTGTATCTTGCTTAAAGGTATAAGTACAACAGATTATGGACTGTATCTTGCTTAAAGGTATAGGTACAACAAAGTATGGACTGTATCTTGCTTAAAGGTATAGGTACAACAGAGTCTGGACTGTATCTTGCTTAAAGGTATAGGTACAACATAGTTTGGACTGTATCTTGCTTAAAGGTATAGGTACAACAGAGTCTGGACTGTATCTTGCTTAAAGGTATAGGTACAACAGAGTATGGACTGTATCATGCTTAAAGGTATAGAGACAACAGAGTATGGACTGTATCTTGCTTAAAGGTATAGGTACAACATATTATGGACAGTATCTTGCTTAAAGGTAAAGGTAAAACATAGTCTGGACTGTATCTTGCTTAAAGGTATAGGTACAACAGAGTCTGGACTGTATCTTGCTTAAAAGTACAGGTACAACACAGTCTGGACTGTATCTTGCTTAAAGGTATAGGTACAACAGAGTCTGGACTGTATCTTGCTTAAAGGTATAGGTACAACATAGTCTGGACTGTATCTTGCTTAAAGGTATAGGTACAACAGAGTATGGACTGTATCTTGCTTAAAGGTATAGGTATAACCGAGTCTGGACTGTATCTTGCTTAAAGGTATAGGTAAAACAGAGTATGGACTGTACCTTGCTTAAAGGTATAGGTACAACAGAGTATGGACTGTATCTTGCTAAAAGGTATAGGTACAACATAGTCTTGACTGTATCTTGCTTAAAGGTATAGGTACAACATAGTCTGGACTGTTTCTTGCTTAAAGGTATAGGTACAACAGAGTATGGACTGTATCTTGCTTAAAGATATGGGTACAACATAGTCTGGACTGTATCTTGGTTAAAGGTATAGGTACAACAGAGTAAGGACTGTATCTTGCTTAAAGGTATAGGTACAACAGAGTATTGGCTGTATCTTGCTTAAAGGTATAGGTACAACAAAGTCTGGACTGTATCTTGCTTAAAGGTATAGGTACAACAGAGTAAGGACTGTATCTTGTTTAAAGGTATATGTACAACAGAGTCTGGACTGTATCTTGCTTAAAGGTATAGGTACAACAGAGTATGAACTGTATCTTGCTTAAAGGTATAGGATCAACATAGTCTGGACGGTATCTTGCTTAAAGGTATAGGTACAACAGAGTATGTACTGTATCTTGCTTAAAGGTAAAGGTACAACAAAGTAAGGACTGTATCTTGCTTAAAGGTATAGGATCTACATAGTCTGGACTGTATCTTGCTTAAAGGTATAGGTACAACAGAGTATGTACTGTATCTTGCTTAAAGGTGTAAGTACAACATAGTCTGGACTGTATCTTGCTTAAAGGTATAGGTACAACAGAGTATTGACTGTGTCTTGCTTAAAGGTATAGGTACAACAGAGTAAGGACTGTATCTTGCTTAAAGGTATAGGTACAACATAGTCTGGACTGTATCTTGCTTAAAGGTATAGGTACAACAGAGTAAGGAGTGTATCTGTCTTAAAGGTATAGGTACAACAGAGTAAGGACTGTATCTTGCTTAAAGGTATAGGTACAACAGAGTATGGACTGTATCTTGCTTAAAGGTATAGGTAAAACAGAGTAAGGACTGTATCTTGCTTAAAGGTATAGGTACAACAGAGTATGGACTGTATCTTGCTTAAAGGTATAGGTACAACAGAGTAAGGACTGTATCTTGCTTAAAGGTATAGGTACAACAGAGTATGGACTGTATCATGCTTAAAGGTATAGGTACAGCAGAGTCTGGACTGTATCTTGCTTAAAGGTATAGGTACAACATAGTCTGGACAGTATCTTTCTTTAAGGTATAGGTGCAACGGAGTATGGACTGTATCTTGCTTAAAGGTATAGGTACAACAGAGTATTAACTGTATCTTGCTTAAAGGTAGAGGTAAAACATTGTCTGGACTGTATCTTGCTTAAAGGTATAGGTACAACATAGTCTGGACTGTATCGTGCTTAAAGGTATAGGTACAACAGAGTATTGACTGTATCTTGCCTAAAGGTATAGGTACAACAGAGTAAGGACTGTATCTTGCTTAAAGGTATAGGTACAACATTGTCTGGACTGTATCTTGCTTAAAGGTATAGGTACAACAGAGTAAGAACTGTATCTTGCTTAAAGGTATAGGTACAACAGAGTATGGACTGTATCATGCTTAAAGGTATAGGTACAGCAGAGTCTGGACTGTATCTTGCTTAAAGGTATAGGTACAACATAGTCTGGACTGTATCTTGCTTTAAGGTATAGGTACAACGGAGTATGGACTGTATCTTGCTTAAAGGTATAGGTACAACAGAGTATTGACTGTATCTTGCTTAAAGGTATAGGTAAAACATAGTCTGGACTGTATCTTGCTTAAAGGTATAGGTACAACATAGTCTGGACTGTATCGTGCTTAAATGTATAGGTACAACAGAGTATTGACTGTATCTTGCCTAAAGGTATAGGTACAACAGAGTAAGGACTGTATCTTGCTTAAAGGTATAGGTACAACATTGTCTGGACTGTATCTTGCTTAAAGGTATAGGTACAACAGAGTATGGACTGTATCTTGCTTAAAGGTAAAGGTACAACATAGTCTGAACTGTATCTTGCTTAAAGGTATAGGTACAACAGAATATGGACTGTATCTTGCTTAAAGGTATAGGTACAACAGAGTAAGGACTGTATCTTGCTTAAAGGTATAGGTACATCAGAGTATGGACTGTATCTTGCTTAAAGGTATAGGTACAACAGAGTAAGGACTGTATCTTGCTTAAAGGTATAGGTACAACAGAGTATGGACTGTATCATGCTTAAAGGTATAGGTACAGCAGAGTCTGGACTGTATCTTGCTTAAAGGTATAGGTACAACATAGTCTGGACAGTATCTTTCTTTAAGGTATAGGTACAACGGAGTATGGACTGTATCTTGCTTAAAGGTATAGGTACAACAGAGTATTAACTGTATCTTGCTTAAAGGTAGAGGTAAAACATAGTCTGGACTGTATCTTGCTTAAAGGTATAGGTACAACATAGTCTGGACTGTATCGTGCTTAAAGGTATAGGTACAACAGAGTATTGACTGTATCTTGCCTAAAGGTATAGGTACAACAGAGTAAGGACTGTATCTTGCTTAAAGGTATAGGTACAACATTGTCTGGACTGTATCTTGCTTAAAGGTATAGGTACAACAGAGTAAGAACTGTATCTTGCTTAAAGGTATAGGTACAACAGAGTATGGACTGTATCATGCTTAAAGGTATAGGTACAGCAGAGTCTGGACTGTATCTTGCTTAAAGGTATAGGTACAACATAGTCTGGACTGTATCTTGCTTTAAGGTATAGGTACAACGGAGTATGGACTGTATCTTGCTTAAAGGTATAGGTACAACAGAGTATTGACTGTATCTTGCTTAAAGGTATAGGTAAAACACAGTCTGGACTGTATCTTGCTTAAAGGTATAGGTACAACATAGTCTGGACTGTATCGTGCTTAAAGGTATAGGTACAACAGAGTATTGACTGTATCTTGCCTAAAGGTATAGGTACAACAGAGCAAGGACTGTATCTTGCTTAAAGGTATAGGTACAACATTGTCTGGACTGTATCTTGCTTAAAGGTATAGGTACAACATAGTCTGGACTGTATCTTGCTTAAAGGTATAGGTACAACAGAGTAAGGACTGTATCTGTCTTAAAGGTATAGGTACAACAGAGTAAGGACTGTATCTTGCTTAAAGGTATAGGTACAACAGAGTATGGACTGTATCTTGCTTAAAGGTATAGGTACAACAGAGTAAGGACTGTATCTTGCTTAAAGGTATAGGTACAAAGTATGGACTGTATCATGCTTAAAGGTATAGGTACAGCAGAGTCTGGACTGTATCTTGCTTAAAGGTATAGGTACAACATAGTCTCAACTGTATCTTGCTTTAAGGTATAGGTACAACAGAGTATGGACTGTATCTTGCTTAAAGGTATAGGAACAACATAGTCTGGACTGTATCTTGCTTAAAGGTATAGGAACAACATAGTCTGGACTGTATCTTGCTTAAAGGTATAGGTACAACATAGTCTGAACTGTATCTTGCTTAAAGGTATAGGTACAACAGAGTATGGACTGTATCTTGCTTAAAGGTATAGGTACAACAGAGTATGGACTGTATCGTGCTTAAAGGTATAGGATCAACATAGTCTGGACTGTATCTTGCTTAAAGGTATAGGTACAACATAGTCTGGACTGTATCTTGCTTAAAGGTATAGGTACAACAGAGTCTGGACTGTATCTTGCTTAAAGGTATAGGTACAACAGAGTAAGGACTGTATCTTGCTTAAAGGTATAGGTACAACAGAGTCTGGACTGTATCTTGCTTAAAGGTATATGTACAACAGAGTCTGGACTGTATCGTGCTTAAAGGTATAGGTACAACAAAGTCTGGACTGTATCTTGCTTAAAGGTATAGGTACAACAGAGTATGGACTGTATCTTGCTTAAAGGTATAGGATCAACATAGTCTGGACTGTATCTTGCTTAAAGTTATAGGTACAACAGAGTATGGACTGTATCTTGCTTGAAGGTATAGGTACAACAAAGTAAGGACTGTACCTTGCTTAAAGGTATAGGATCTACATAGTCTGGACTGTATCTTGCTTAAAGGTATAGGTACAACAGAGTATGGACTGTATCTTGCTTAAAGGTATATGTACAGCATAGTCTGGACTGTATCTTGCTTAAAGGTATAGGTACAACAGAGTATTGACTGTATCTTGCTTAAAGGTATAGGTACAACAGAGTCTGGACTGTATTTTGCTTAAAGGTATAGGTACAACAGATTATGGACTGTATCTTGCTTAAAGGTATAAGTACAACAGATTATGGACTGTATCTTGCTTAAAGGTATAGGTACAACAGAGTAAGGACTGTATCTTGCTTAAAGGTATAGGTACAAAGTATGGACTGTATCATGCTTAAAGGTATAGGTACAGCAGAGTCTGGACTGTATCTTGCTTAAAGGTATAGGTACAACATAGTCTGAACTGTATCTTGCTTTAAGGTATAGGTACAACAGAGTATGGACTGTATCTTGCTTAAAGGTATAGGAACAACATAGTCTGGACTGTATCTTGCTTAAAGGTATAGGAACAACATAGTCTGGACTGTTTCTTGCTTAAAGGTATAGGTACAACATAGTCTGAACTGTATCTTGCTTAAAGGTATAGGTACAACAGAGTATGGACTGTATCTTGCTTAAAGGTATAGGTACAACAGAGTATGGACTGTATCGTGCTTAAAGGTATAGGATCAACATAGTCTGGACTGTATCTTGCTTAAAGGTATAGGTACAACAGAGTCTGGACTGTATCTTGCTTAAAGGTATAGGTACAACAGAGTCTGGACTGTATCTTGCTTAAAGGTATAGGTACAACAGAGTAAGGACTGTATCTTGCTTAAAGGTATAGGTACAACAGAGTCTGGACTGTATCTTGCTTAAAGGTATATGTACAACAGAGTCTGGACTGTATCGTGCTTAAAGGTATAGGTACAACAAAGTCTGGACTGTATCTTGCTTAAAGGTATAGGTACAACAGAGTATGGACTGTATCTTGCTTAAAGGTATAGGATCAACATAGTCTGGACTGTATCTTGCTTAAAGGTATAGGTACAACAGAGTATGGACTGTATCTTGCTTGAAGGTATAGGTACAACAAAGTAAGGACTGTACCTTGCTTAAAGGTATAGGATCTACATAGTCTGGACTGTATCTTGCTTAAAGGTATAGGTACAACAGAGTATGGACTGTATCTTGCTTAAAGGTATATGTACAGCATAGTCTGGACTGTATCTTGCTTAAAGGTATAGGTACAACAGAGTATTGACTGTATCTTGCTTAAAGGTATAGGTACAACAGAGTCTGGACTGTATTTTGCTTAAAGGTATAGGTACAACAGATTATGGACTGTATCTTGCTTAAAGGTATAAGTACAACAGATTATGGACTGTATCTTGCTTAAAGGTATAGGTACAACAAAGTATGGACTGTATCTTGCTTAAAGGTATAGGTACAACAGAGTCTGGACTGTATCTTGCTTAAAGGTATAGGTACAACATAGTTTGGACTGTATCTTGCTTAAAGGTATAGGTACAACAGAGTCTGGACTGTATCTTGCTTAAAGGTATAGGTACAACAGAGTATGGACTGTATCTTGCTTAAAGGTATAGAGACAACAGAGTATGGACTGTATCTTGCTTAAAGGTATAGGTACAACATATTATGGACAGTATCTTGCTTAAAGGTAAAGGTAAAACATAGTCTGGACTGTATCTTGCTTAAAGGTATAGGTACAACAGAGTCTGGACTGTATCTTGCTTAAAAGTACAGGTACAACACAGTCTGGACTGTATCTTGCTTAAAGGTATAGGTACAACAGAGTCTGGACTGTATCTTGCTTAAAGGTATAGGTACAACATAGTCTGGACTGTATCTTGCTTAAAGGTATAGGTACAACAGAGTATGGACTGTATCTTGCTTAAAGGTATAGGTATAACCGAGTCTGGACTGTATCTTGCTTAAAGGTATAGGTAAAACAGAGTATGGACTGTACCTTGCTTAAAGGTATAGGTACAACAGAGTATGGACTGTATCTTGCTAAAAGGTATAGGTACAACATAGTCTTGACTGTATCTTGCTTAAAGGTATAGGTACAACATAGTCTGGACTGTTTCTTGCTTAAAGGTATAGGTACAACAGAGTATGGACTGTATCTTGCTTAAAGATATGGGTACAACATAGTCTGGACTGTATCTTGGTTAAAGGTATAGGTACAACAGAGTAAGGACTGTATCTTGCTTAAAGGTATAGGTACAACAGAGTATTGGCTGTATCTTGCTTAAAGGTATAGGTACAACAAAGTCTGGACTGTATCTTGCTTAAAGGTATAGGTACAACAGAGTAAGGACTGTATCTTGCTTAAAGGTATATGTACAACAGAGTCTGGACTGTATCTTGCTTAAAGGTATAGGTACAACAGAGTATGAACTGTATCTTGCTTAAAGGTATAGGATCAACATAGTCTGGACGGTATCTTGCTTAAAGGTATAGGTACAACAGAGTATGGACTGTATCTTGCTTAAAGGTATAGGTACAACAAAGTAAGGACTGTATCTTGCTTAAAGGTGTAGGATCTACATAGTCTGGACTGTATCTTGCTTAAAGGTATAGGTACAACAGAGTATGTACTGTATTTTGCTTAAAGGTGTATGTACAACATAGTCTGGACTGTATCTTGCTTAAAGGTATAGGTACAACAGAGTATTGACTGTGTCTTGCTTAAAGGTATAGGTACAACAGAGTAAGGACTGTATCTTGCTTAAAGGTATAGGTACAACATAGTCTGGACTGTATCTTGCTTAAAGGTATAGGTACAACAGAGTAAGGACTGTATCTGTCTTAAAGGTATAGGTACAACAGAGTAAGGACTGTATCTTGCTTAAAGGTATAGGTACAACAGAGTATGGACTGTATCTTGCTTAAAGGTATAGGTAAAACAGAGTAAGGACTGTATCTTGCTTAAAGGTATAGGTACAACAGAGTATGGACTGTATCTTGCTTAAAGGTATAGGTACAACAGAGTAAGGACTGTATCTTGCTTAAAGGTATAGGTACAACAGAGTATGGACTGTATCATGCTTAAAGGTATAGGTACAGCAGAGTCAGGACTGTATCTTGCTTAAAGGTATAGGTACAACATAGTCTGGACAGTATCTTTCTTTAAGGTATAGGTACAACGGAGTATGGACTGTATCTTGCTTAAAGGTATAGGTACAACAGAGTATTAACTGTATCTTGCTTAAAGGTAGAGGTAAAACATAGTCTGGACTGTATCTTGCTTAAAGGTATAGGTACAACATAGTCTGGACTGTATCGTGCTTAAAGGTAAAGGTACAACAGAGTATTGACTGTATCTTGCCTAAAGGTATAGGTACAACAGAGTAAGGACTGTATCTTGCTTAAAGGTATAGGTACAACATTGTCTGGACTGTATCTTGCTTAAAGGTATAGGTGCAACAGAGTAAGAACTGTATCTTGCTTAAAGGTATAGGTACAACAGAGTATGGACTGTATCATGCTTAAAGGTATAGGTACAGCAGAGTCTGGACTGTATCTTGCTTAAAGGTATAGGTACAACATAGTCTGGACTGTATCTTGCTTTAAGGTATAGGTACAACGGAGTATGGACTGTATCTTGCTTAAAGGTATAGGTACAACAGAGTATTGACTGTATCTTGCTTAAAGGTATAGGTAAAACATAGTCTGGACTGTATCTTGCTTAAAGGTATAGGTACAACATAGTCTGGACTGTATCGTGCTTAAATGTATAGGTACAACAGAGTATTGACTGTATCTTGCCTAAAGGTATAGGTACAACAGAGTAAGGACTGTATCTTGCTTAAAGGTATAGGTAAAACATTGTCTGGACTGTATCTTGCTTAAAGGTATAGGTACAACAGAGTATGGACTGTATCTTGCTTAAAGGTAAAGGTACAACATAGTCTGAACTGTATCTTGCTTAAAGGTATAGGTACAACAGAATATGGACTGTATCTTGCTTAAAGGTATAGGTACAACAGAGTATGGACTGTATCTTGCTTAAAGGTATAGGTACAACAGAGTATGGACTGTATCTTGCTTAAAGGTATAGGTACAACAGAGTATTGACTGTATCTTGCTTAAACGTATAGGTACAACAGAGTAAGGACTGTATCTTGCTTAAAGGTATAGGTACAACAGAGTATTGACTGTGTCTTGCTTAAAGGTATAGGTACAACAGAGTAAGGACTGTATCTTGCTTAAAGGTATAGGTACAACATAGTCTGGACTGTATCTAGCTTAAAGGTATAGGTACAACAGAGTAAGGACTGTATCTGTCTTAAAGGTATAGGTACAACAGAGTAAGGACTGTATCTTGCTTAAAGGTATAGGTACAACAGAGTATGGACTGTATCTTGCTTAAAGGTATAGGTACAACAGAGTAAGGACTGTATCTTGCTTAAAGGTATAGGTACAAAGTATGGACTGTATCATGCTTAAAGGTATAGGTACAGCAGAGTCTGGACTGTATCTTGCTTAAAGGTATAGGTACAACATAGTCTGAACTGTATCTTGCTTTAAGGTATAGGTACAACAGAGTATGGACTGTATCTTGCTTAAACGTATAGGAACAACATAGTCTGGACTGTATCTTGCTTAAAGGTATAGGAACAACATAGTCTGGACTGTATCTTGCTTAAAGGTATAGGTACAACATAGTCTGAACTGTATCTTGCTTAAAGGTATAGGTACAACAGAGTATGGACTGTATCTTGCTTAAAGGTATAGGTACAACAGAGTATGGACTGTATCGTGCTTAAAGGTATAGGATCAACATAGTCTGGACTGTATCTTGCTTAAAGGTATAGGTACAACAGAGTCTGGACTGTATCTTGCTTAAAGGTATAGGTACAACAGAGTCTGGACTGTATCTTGCTTAAAGGTATAGGTACAACAGAGTAAGGACTGTATCTTGCTTAAAGGTATAGGTACAACAGAGTCTGGACTGTATCTTGCTTAAAGGTATATGTACAACAGAGTCTGGACTGTATCGTGCTTAAAGGTATAGGTACAACAAAGTCTGGACTGTATCTTGCTTAAAGGTATAGGTACAACAGAGTATGGACTGTATCTTGCTTAAAGGTATAGGATCAACATAGTCTGGACTGTATCTTGATTAAAAGTATAGGTACAACAGAGTATGGACTGTATCTTGCTTGAAGGTATAGGTACAACAAAGTAAGGACTGTACCTTGCTTAAAGGTATAGGATCTACATAGTCTTGACTGTATCTTGCTTAAAGGTATAGGTACAACAGAGTATGGACTGTATCTTGCTTAAAGGTATATGTACAGCATAGTCTGGACTGTATCTTGCTTAAAGGTATAGGTACAACAGAGTATTGACTGTATCTTGCTTAAAGGTATAGGTACAACAGAGTCTGGACTGTATTTTGCTTAAAGGTATAGGTACAACAGATTATGGACTGTATCTTGCTTAAAGGTATAGGTACAACAAAGTATGGACTGTATCTTGCTTAAAGGTATAGGTACAACAGAGTCTGGACTGTATCTTGCTTAAAGGTATAGGTACAACATAGTTTGGACTGTATCTTGCTTAAAGGTATAGGTACAACAGAGTCTGGACTGTATCTTGCTTAAAGGTATAGGTACAACAGAGTATGGACTGTATCTTGCTTAAAGGTATAGAGACAACAGAGTATGGACTGTATCTTGCTTAAAGGTATAGGTAAAACATATTATGGACAGTATCTTGCTTAAAGGTAAAGGTAAAACATAGTCTGGACTGTATCTTGCTTAAAGGTATAGGTACAACAGAGTCTGGACTGTATCTTGCTTAAAAGTACAGGTACAACACAGTCTGGACTGTATCTTGCTTAAAGGTATAGGTACAACAGAGTCTGGACTGTATCTTGCTTAAAGGTATAAGTACAACATAGTCTGGACTGTATCTTGCTTAAAGGTATAGGTACAACATAGTCTGGACTGTATCGTGCTTAAATGTATAGGTACAACAGAGTATTGACTGTATCTTGCCTAAAGGTATAGGTACAACAGAGTAAGGACTGTATCTTGCTTAAAGGTATAGGTAAAACATTGTCTGGACTGTATCTTGCTTAAAGGTATAGGTACAACAGAGTATGGACTGTATCTTGCTTAAAGGTAAAGGTACAACATAGTCTGAACTGTATCTTGCTTAAAGGTATAGGTACAACAGAATATGGACTGTATCTTGCTTAAAGGTATAGGTACAACAGAGTATGGACTGTATCTTGCTTAAAGGTATAGGTACAACAGAGTATGGACTGTATCTTGCTTAAAGGTATAGGTACAACAGAGTATTGACTGTATCTTGCTTAAACGTATAGGTACAACAGAGTAAGGACTGTATCTTGCTTAAAGGTATAGGTACAACAGAGTATTGACTGTGTCTTGCTTAAAGGTATAGGTACAACAGAGTAAGGACTGTATCTTGCTTAAAGGTATAGGTACAACATAGTCTGGACTGTATCTAGCTTAAAGGTATAGGTACAACAGAGTAAGGACTGTATCTGTCTTAAAGGTATAGGTACAACAGAGTAAGGACTGTATCTTGCTTAAAGGTATAGGTACAACAGAGTATGGACTGTATCTTGCTTAAAGGTATAGGTACAACAGAGTAAGGACTGTATCTTGCTTAAAGGTATAGGTACAAAGTATGGACTGTATCATGCTTAAAGGTATAGGTACAGCAGAGTCTGGACTGTATCTTGCTTAAAGGTATAGGTACAACATAGTCTGAACTGTATCTTGCTTTAAGGTATAGGTACAACAGAGTATGGACTGTATCTTGCTTAAACGTATAGGAACAACATAGTCTGGACTGTATCTTGCTTAAAGGTATAGGAACAACATAGTCTGGACTGTATCTTGCTTAAAGGTATAGGTACAACATAGTCTGAACTGTATCTTGCTTAAAGGTATAGGTACAACAGAGTATGGACTGTATCTTGCTTAAAGGTATAGGTACAACAGAGTATGGACTGTATCGTGCTTAAAGGTATAGGATCAACATAGTCTGGACTGTATCTTGCTTAAAGGTATAGGTACAACAGAGTCTGGACTGTATCTTGCTTAAAGGTATAGGTACAACAGAGTCTGGACTGTATCTTGCTTAAAGGTATAGGTACAACAGAGTAAGGACTGTATCTTGCTTAAAGGTATAGGTACAACAGAGTCTGGACTGTATCTTGCTTAAAGGTATATGTACAACAGAGTCTGGACTGTATCGTGCTTAAAGGTATAGGTACAACAAAGTCTGGACTGTATCTTGCTTAAAGGTATAGGTACAACAGAGTATGGACTGTATCTTGCTTAAAGGTATAGGATCAACATAGTCTGGACTGTATCTTGATTAAAAGTATAGGTACAACAGAGTATGGACTGTATCTTGCTTGAAGGTATAGGTACAACAAAGTAAGGACTGTACCTTGCTTAAAGGTATAGGATCTACATAGTCTTGACTGTATCTTGCTTAAAGGTATAGGTACAACAGAGTATGGACTGTATCTTGCTTAAAGGTATATGTACAGCATAGTCTGGACTGTATCTTGCTTAAAGGTATAGGTACAACAGAGTATTGACTGTATCTTGCTTAAAGGTATAGGTACAACAGAGTCTGGACTGTATTTTGCTTAAAGGTATAGGTACAACAGATTATGGACTGTATCTTGCTTAAAGGTATAGGTACAACAAAGTATGGACTGTATCTTGCTTAAAGGTATAGGTACAACAGAGTCTGGACTGTATCTTGCTTAAAGGTATAGGTACAACATAGTTTGGACTGTATCTTGCTTAAAGGTATAGGTACAACAGAGTCTGGACTGTATCTTGCTTAAAGGTATAGGTACAACAGAGTATGGACTGTATCTTGCTTAAAGGTATAGAGACAACAGAGTATGGACTGTATCTTGCTTAAAGGTATAGGTAAAACATATTATGGACAGTATCTTGCTTAAAGGTAAAGGTAAAACATAGTCTGGACTGTATCTTGCTTAAAGGTATAGGTACAACAGAGTCTGGACTGTATCTTGCTTAAAAGTACAGGTACAACACAGTCTGGACTGTATCTTGCTTAAAGGTATAGGTACAACAGAGTCTGGACTGTATCTTGCTTAAAGGTATAAGTACAACATAGTCTGGACTGTATCTTGCTTAAAGGTATAGGTACAACAGAGTCTGGACTGTATCTTGCTTAAAGGTATAGGTACAACAGAGTAAGGACTGTATCTTGCTTAAAGGTATAGGTACAACAGAGTCTGGACTGTATCTTGCTTAAAGGTATATGTACAACAGAGTCTGGACTGTATCGTGCTTAAAGGTATAGGTACAACAAAGTCTGGACTGTATCTTGCTTAAAGGTATAGGTACAACAGAGTATGGACTGTATCTTGCTTAAAGGTATAGGATCAACATAGTCTGGACTGTATCTTGCTTAAAAGTATAGGTACAACAGAGTATGGACTGTATCTTGCTTGAAGGTATAGGTACAACAAAGTAAGGACTGTACCTTGCTTAAAGGTATAGGATCTACATAGTCTTGACTGTATCTTGCTTAAAGGTATAGGTACAACAGAGTATGGACTGTATCTTGCTTAAAGGTATATGTACAGCATAGTCTGGACTGTATCTTGCTTAAAGGTATAGGTACAACAGAGTATTGACTGTATCTTGCTTAAAGGTATAGGTACAACAGAGTCTGGACTGTATTTTGCTTAAAGGTATAGGTACAACAGATTATGGACTGTATCTTGCTTAAAGGTATAAGTACAACAGATTATGGACTGTATCTTGCTTAAAGGTATAGGTACAACAAAGTATGGACTGTATCTTGCTTAAAGGTATAGGTACAACATAGTTTGGACTGTATCTTGCTTAAAGGTATAGGTACAACAGAGTCTGGACTGTATCTTGCTTAAAGGTATAGGAACAACAGAGTATGGACTGTATCTTGCTTAAAGGTATAGAGACAACAGAGTATGGACTGTATCTTGCTTAAAGGTATAGGTACAACATATTATGGACAGTATCTTGCTTAAAGGTAAAGGTAAAACATAGTCTGGACTGTATCTTGCTTAAAGGTATAGGTACAACAGAGTCTGGACTGTATCTTGCTTAAAAGTACAGGTACAACACAGTCTGGACTGTATCTTGCTTAAAGGTATAGGTACAACAGAGTCTGGACTGTATTTTGCTTAAAGGTATAGGTACAACATAGTCTGGACTGTATCTTGCTTAAAGGTATAGGTACAACAGAGTATGGACTGTATCTTGCTTAAAGGTATAGGTATAACCGAGTCTGGACTGTATCTAGCTTAAAGGTATAGGTAAAACAGAGTATGGACTGTACCTTGCTTAAAGGTATAGGTACAACAGAGTATGGACTGTATCTTGCTAAAAGGTATAGGTACAACATAGTCTTGACTGTATCTTGCTTAAAGGTATAGGTACAACATAGTCTGGACTGTTTCTTGCTTAAAGGTATAGGTACAACAGAGTATGGACTGTATCTTGCTTAAAGGTATGGGTACAACATAGTCTGGACTGTATCTTGGTTAAAGGTATAGGTACAACAGAGTAAGGACTGTATCTTGCTTAAAGGTATAGGTACAACAGAGTATTGGCTGTATCTTGCTTAAAGGTATAGGTACAACAAAGTCTGGACTGTATCTTGCTTAAAGGTATAGGTACAACAGAGTAAGGACTGTATCTTGCTTAAAGGTATATGTACAACAGAGTCTGGACTGTATCTTGCTTAAAGGTATAGGTACAACAGAGTATGAACTGTATCTTGCTTAAAGGTATAGGATCAACATAGTTTGGACGGTATCTTGCTTAAAGGTATAGGTACAACAGAGTATGGACTGTATCTTGCTTAAAGGTATAGGTACAACAAAGTAAGGACTGTATCTTGCTTAAAGGTATAGGATCTACATAGTCTGGACTGTATCTTGCTTAAAGGTATAGGTACAACAGAGTATTGAATGTAACTTGCTTAAAGGTATAGGTACAACAGAGTCTGGACTGTATCTTGCTTAAAGGTATAGGTACAACATATTATGGACTGTATCTTGCTTAAAGGTATAAGTTCAACAGATTATGGACTGTATCTTGCTTAAAGGTATAGGTACAACATAGTCTGGACTGTATCTTGCTTAAAGGTATAGGTACAACAGAGTCTGGACTGTATCTTGCTTAAAGGTATAGGTACAACATAGTCTGGACTGTATCTTGCTTAAAGGTATAGGTACAACATAGTCTGGACTGTTTCTTGCTTAAAGGTATAGGTACAACAGAGTATGGACTGTATCTTTCTTAAAGGTATAGGTACAACAGAGTATGGACTGTATCTTGCTTAAAGGTATACGTACAACAAAGTAAGGACTGTATCTTGCTTAAATGTATAGGTACAATATAGTATGGACTGTATCTTGCTTAAAGGTATAGGTACAACAGAGTCTGGACTGTATCTTGCTTAAAGGTATAGGTACAACAGAGTCTTGGCTATATCTTGCTTGAAGGTATAGGTACAACATAGTCTGGACTGTATCTTGCTTAAAGGTATAGGTACAACAGAGTCTGGACTGTATCTTGCTTAAAGGTATAGGTACAACAGAGTCTGGACTGTATCTTGCTTAAAGGTATAGGTACAACATAGTCTGGACTGTATCTTGCTTAAAGGTATAGGTACAACATAGTCTGGACTGTATCTTGGTTAAAGGTATAGGTACAACAGAGTAAGGACTGTATCTTGCTTAAAGGTATAGGTACAACAGAGTATTGACTGTATCTTGCTTAAAGGTATAGGTACAACATAGTCTGGACTGTATCTTGCTTAAAGGTATAGGTACAACATAGTCTGGACTGTATCTTGCTTAAAGGTATAGGTACAACATAGTCTGGACTGTATCTTGCTTAAAGGTATAGGTACAACAGAGTATGGACTGTATCTTGCTTAAAGGTATAGGTACAACATAGTCTGGACTGTATCTTGCTTAAAGGTATAGGTACAACATAGTCTGGACTGTATCTTGGTTAAAGGTATAGGTACAACAGAGTAAGGACTGTATCTTGCTTAAAGGTATAGGTACAACAGAGTATTGACTGTATCTTGCTTAAAGGTATAGGTACAACATAGTCTGGACTGTATCTTGGTTAAAGGTATAGGTACAACAGAGTAAGGACTGTATCTTGCTTAAAGGTATAGGTACAACAGAGTATTGACTGTATCTTGCTTAAAGGTATAGGTACTACAGAGTCTGGACTGTATCTTGCTTAAAGGTATAGGAACAACGTAGTCTGGACTGTATCTTGCTTAAAGGTATAGGTAAAACATAGTCTATACTGTATCTTGCTTAAAGGTATAGGTACAACAGAGTAAGGACTGTATCTTGCTTATAGGTATAGGTACAACAGAGTATGGAATGTATCTTGCTTAAAGGTATACGTACAACAAAGTAAGGACTGTATCTTGCTTAAAGGTATAGGTACAACATTGTATGGACTGTATCTTGCTTAAAGGTATAGGTACAACAAAGTAAGGACTGTATCTTGCTTAAAGGTATAGGTACAACAGAGTCTTGACTGTATCTTGCTTAAAGGTATAGGTACAACAGAGTAAGGACTGTATCATGCTTAAAGGTATAGGTACAACATACTCTGGACTGTATCTTGCTTAAAGGTATAGGTACAACAGAGTAAGGTCTGTATCATTCTTAAAGGTATAAGTACAACATAGTCTGGACTGTATCTTGCTTAAAGGTATAGGTACAACTGAGTATGGACTGTATCTTGCTTAAAGGTATAGGTACAACAAAGTAAGGACTGTATCATGCTTAAAGGTATAGGTACAACATAGTCTGGACTGTATCTTGCTTAAAGGTATAGGTACAACAGAGTATGGATTGTATCTTGCTTAAAGGTATAGGTAAAACATAGTCTGGACTGTATCTTGCTTAAAGGTATAGGTACAACAGAGTATGGACTGTATCTTGCTTAAAGGTATAGGTACAACAGAGTATTGACTGTATCTTGCTTAAAGGTATAGGAACAACAGAGTCTGGACTGTATCTTGCTTAAAGGTATAGGTACAACAGAGTATGGACTGTATCATGCTTAAAGGTATAGGTACAACATAGTCTGGACTGTATCTTGCTTAAAGGTATAGGTACAACAGAGTCTGGACTGTATCTTGCTTAAAGGTACAGGTAAAACAGAGTAAGGATTGTATCTTGCTTAAAGGTATAGGTAAAACAAGGTAAGGACTGTATCTTGCTTAAAGGTATAAGTACAACAGAGTAAGGACTGTATCTTGCTTAAAGGGATAGGTACAACATAGTCTGGACTGTATCTTTCTTAAAGGTATCGGTACAACAGAGTATGGACTGTATCTTGCTTAAAGGTATAGGTACAACAGAGTCTGGACTGTATCTTGCTTAAAGATATAGGTACAACAGAGTTTGGACTGTATCATGCTTAAAAGTATAGGAACAACAGAGTAAGGACTGTATCTTGCTTAAAGGTATAGGTACAACATAGTCTGGACTGTATCTTGCTTTAAGGTATAGGTACAACATAGTATGGACTGTATCTTGCTTAAAGGTATAGGAACGACATAGTCTGGACTCTATCTTGCTTAAAGGTATAGGAACAAAATAGTCTTGACTGTATCTTGCTTAAAGGTATAGGAACAACATAGTCTGGACTGTATCTTGCTTAAAGGTATAGGTACAACATAGTCTATACTGTATCTTGGTTAAAGGTATAGGTACAACAGAGTAAGGACTGTATCTTGCTTATAGGTATAGGTACAACAGAGTAAGGACTGTATCTTGCCTAAAGGTATAGGTACAACAAAGTAAGGACTGTATCTTGCTTAAAGGTATAGGTACAACATAGTCTGGACTGTATCTTGCTTAAAGGTATAGGTACAACAAAGTAAGGACTGTATCTTGCTTAAAGTTATAGGTACAACAGAGTCTTGACTGTATCTTGCTTAAAGGTATAGGTACAACAGAGTAAGGACTGTATCATGCTTAAAGGTATAGGTACAACATAGTCTGGACTGTATCTGGCTTAAAGGTATAGGTACAACAGAGTAAGGACTGTATCTTGCTTAAAGGTGTAGGTACAACATAGTCTGGACTGTATCTTGCTTAAAGGTATAGGTACAACAGAGTATTGACTGTATCTTGCTTAAATGTATAGATACAACAGAGTCTGGACTGTATCTTGCTTAAAGCTATAGGTACAACAGATTATGGACTGTATCTTGCTTAAAGGTATAAGTACAACAGATTATGGACTGTATCTTGCTTAAAGGTATAGATAAAACAGAGTCTGGACTGTATCTTGCTTAAAGGTATAGGTACAACAAAGTATGGACTGTATCTTGCTTAAAGGTATAGGTACAACAGAGTCTGGACTGTATCTTGCTTAAAGGTATAATACAACATAGTCTGGACTGTATCTTGCTTAAAGGTATAGGTACAACATAGTCTGGACTGTATCTTGCTTAAAGGTATAGGTACAACAGAGTATGGACTGTATCTTTCTTAAAGGTATAGGTACAACAGAGTATGGACTGTATCTAGCTTAAAGGTATAGGTACAACAGATTATGGACTGTATCTTGCTAAAAGGTAAAGGTAAAACATAGTCTGGACTGTATCTTGCTTAAAGGTATAGGTACAACAGCGTCTGGACTGTATCTTGCTTAAAGGTATAGGTACAACAGAGTATGGACTGTATCTTGCTTAAAGGTATAGGAACAACATAGTCTGGACTGTATCTTGCTTAAAGGTATAGGTACAACAGTGTCTGGACTGTATCTTGCTTAAAGGTATAGGTACAACAGAGTCTGGACTGTATCTTGCTTAAAGGTATAGGTACAACATAGTCTGGACTGTATCTTGCTTAAAGGTATAGGTACAACAGAGTATGGACTGTATCTTGCTTAAAGGTATAGGTACAACCGAGTCTGGACTGTATCTTGCTTAAAGGTATAGGTACAACAGAGTATGGACTGTACCTTGCTTAAAGGTATAGGTACAACTGAGTATGGACTGTATCTTGCTTAAAGGTATAGGTACAACATAGTCTGGACTGTATCTTGCTTAAAGGTATAGGTACAACATAGTGTGGACTGTATCTTGCTTAAAGGTATAGGTACAACAGAGTATGGACTGTATCTTGCTTAAAGGTATAGGTACAACATAGTCTGGACTGTATCTTGGTTAAAGGTATAGGTACAACAGAGTAAGGACTGTATCTTGCTTAAAGGTATAGGTACAACAGAGTATTGACTGTATCTTGCTTAAAGGTATAGGTACAACAGAGTATGGACTGTATCTTGCTTAAAGGTATAGGTACAACAGAGTCTGGACAGTATCTTGCTTAAAGGTATAGGAACAACATAGTCTGGACTGTATCTTGCTTAAAGGTATAGGTACAACATAGTCTGTACTGTATCTTACTTAAAGGTATAGGTACAACAGAGTAAGGACTGTATCTTGCTTATAGGTATAGGTACAACAGAGTATGGACTGTATCTTGCTTAAAGGTATACGTACAACAAAGTAAGGACTGTATCTTGCTTAAAGGTATAGGTACAACATAGTATGGACTGTATCTTGCTTAAAGGTATAGGTACAACAAAGTAAGGACTGTATCTTGCTTAAAGGTATAGGTACAACAGAGTCTTGACTGTATCTTGCTTAAAGGTATAGGTACAACAGAGTAAGAACTGTATCATGCTTAAAGGTATAGGTACAACATACTCTGGACTGTATCATGCTTAAAGGTATAGGTACAACAGATTAAGGACTGTATCATGCTTAAAGGTATAAGTACAACTTAGTCTGGACTGTATCTTGCTTAAAGGTATAGGTACAACAAAGTAAGGACTGTATCTTGCTTAAAGGTATAGGTACAACAGAGTCTGGACTGTATCTTGCTTAAAGGTATAGGTACAACAAAGTATGGACTGTATCTTGCTTAAAGGTATAGGTACAACAAGGTAAGGACTGTATCTTGCTTAAAGGTATAAGTACAACAGAGTAAGGACTGTATCTTGCTTAAAGGTATAGGTACAACATAGTCTGGACTGTATCTTGCTTAAAGGTATCGGTACAACAGAGTATGGACTGTATCTTGCTTAAAGGTATAGGTACAACAGAGTCTGGACAGTATCTTGCTTAAAGGTATAGGTACAACAGAGTTTGGACTGTATCATGCTTAAAAGTATAGGAACAACAGAGTCTGAACTGTATCTTGCTTAAAGGTATAGGTACAATATAATCTGGATTGTATCTTGCTTAAAGGTATAGGTACAAAAGAGTATGGACTGTATCTTGCTTAAAGGTATAGGAACAACATAGTCTGGACTGTATCTTGCTTAAAGGTATAGGAACAAAATAGTCTTGACTGTATATTGCTTAAAGGTATAGGAACAACATAGTCTGGACTGTATCTTGCTTAAAGTTATAGGTACAACAGAGCCTTGACTGTATCTTGCTTAAAGGTATAGGTACAACAGTGTAAGGACTGTATCATGCTTAAAGGTATAGGTACAACATAGTCTGGACTGTATCTTGCTTAAAGGTATAGGTACAACAGAGTAAGGACTGTATCATGCTTAAAGGTATAGGTACAACAGTCTGGACTGTATCTTGCTTAAAGGTATAGGTACAACAGAGTATTGACTGTATCTTGCTTAAATGTATAGGTACAACAGAGTCTGGACTGTATCTTGCTTAAAGCTATAGGTACAACAGATTATGGACTGTATCTTGCTTAAAGGTATAGGTACAACAGATTATGGACTGTATCTTGCTGAAAGGTATAGGTACAACAGAGTCTGGACTGTATCTTGCTTAAAGGTATAGGTACAACAAAGTATGGACTGTATCTTGCTTAAAGGTATAGGTACAACAGAGTCTGGACTGTATCTTGCTTAAAGGTATAATACAACATAGTCTGGACTGTATCTTGCTTAAAGGTATAGGTACAACATAGTCTGGACTGTATCTTGCTTAAAGGTATAGGTACAACAGAGTATGGACTGTATCTTTCTTAAAGGTATAGGTACAACAGAGTATGGACTGTATCTTGCTTAAAGGTATAGGTACAACAGATTATGGACTGTATCTTGCTAAAAGGTAAAGGTAAAACATAGTCTGGACTGTATCTTGCTTAAAGGTATAGGTACAACAGCGTCTGGACTGTATCTTGCTTAAAGGTATAGGTACAACAGAGTATTGACTGTATCTTGCTTAAAGGTATAGTTACAACATAGTCTGGACTGTATCTTGCTTAAAGGTATAGGTACAACAGAGTAAGGACTGTATCTTGCTTAAAGGTATAGGTACAACAGAGTATTGACTGTATCTTGCTTAAAGGTATAGGTACAACAGAGTATGGACTGTATCTTGCTTAAAGGTATAGGTACAACAGAGTCTGGACTGTATCTTGCTTAAAGGTATAGGAACAATATAGTCTGGACTGTATCTTGCTTAAAGGTATAGGTACAACATATTCTGTACTGTATCTTGCTTAAAGGTATAGGTACAACAGAGTAAGGACTGTATCTTGCTTATAGGTATAGGTACAACAGAGTATGGACTGTATCTTGCTTAAAGGTATACGTACAACAAAGTAAGGACTGTATCTTGCTTAAAGGTATAGGTACAACATAGTATGGACTGTATCTTGCTTAAAGGTATAGGTACAACAAAGTAAGGACTGTATCTTGCTTAAAGGTATAGGTACAACAGAGTCTTGACTGTATCTTGCTTAAAGGTATAGGTACAACAGAGTAAGGACTGTATCATGCTTAAAGGTATAGGTACAACATAATCTGGACTGTATCTTGCTTAAAGGTATAGCTACAACAGAGTAAGGACTGTATCATGCTTAAAGGTATAAGTACAACTTAGTCTGGACTGTATCTTGCTTAAAGGTATAGGTACCACAATGTAAGGACTGTATCTTGCTTAAAGGTATAGGTACAACATAGTCTGTACTGTATCTTGCTTAAAGGTATAGGTACAACAGAGTAAGGACTGTATCTTGCTTATAGGTATAGGTACAACAGAGTATGGACTGTATCTTGCTTAAAGGTATACGTACAACAAAGTAAGGACTGTATCTTGCTTAAAGGTATAGGTACAACATAGTATGGACTGTATCTTGCTTAAAGGTATAGGTACAACAAAGTAAGGACTGTATCTTGCTTAAAGGTATAGGTACAACAGAGTCTTGACTGTATCTTGCTTAAAGGTATAGGTACAACAGAGTAAGGATTGTATCATGCTTAAAGGTATAGGTACAACATAATCTGGACTGTATCTTGCTTAAAGGTATAGCTACAACAGAGTAAGGACTGTATCATGCTTAAAGGTATAAGTACAACTTAGTCTGGACTGTATCTTGCTTAAAGGTATAGGTACCACAATGTAAGGACTGTATCTTGCTTAAAGGTATAGGTACAACAGAGTCTGGACTGTATCTTGCTGAAAGGTATAGGTACAACAAAGTAAGGACTGTATCATGCTTAAAGGTATAGGTACAACATAGTCTGGACTGTATCTTGCTTAAAGGTATAGGTACAACAGAGTATGGACTGTATCTTGCTTAAAGGTATAGGTACAACATAGTCTGGACTGTATCTTGCTTAAAGGTATAGGTACAACAGAGTATGGACAGTATCTTGCTTAAAGGTATAGGTACAACAGAGTATTGACTGTACCTTGCTTAAAGGTATAGGAACAACAGAGTCTGGACTGTATCTTGCTTAAAGGTATAGGTACAACAGAGTATGGACTTTATCTTGCTTAAAGGTATAGGTACAACAGAGTCTGGACTGTATCTTGCTTAAAGGTATAGGTACAACAGAGTCTGGACTGTATCTTGCTTAAAGGTACAGGTACAACAGAGTAAGGATTGTATCTTGCTAAAAGGTATAGGTACAACACGGTAAGGACTGTATCTTGCTTAAAGGTATAAGTACAACAGAGTAAGGACTGTATCTTGCTTAAAGGTATAGGTACAACATAGTCTGGACTGTATCTTGCTTAAAGGTATCGGTACAACAGAGTATTGACTGTATCTTGCTTAAAGGTCTAGGTACAACAGAGTCTGGACAGTATCTTGTTTAAAGGTATAGGTACAACAGAGTTTGGACTGTATCATGCTTAAAAGTAAAGGAACAACCGAGTATGGACTGTATCTTGCTTAAAGGTATAGGTACAATATAATCTTGATTGTATCTTGCTTAAAGGTATAGGTACAACAGAGTATGGACTGTATCTTGCTTAAAGGTATAGGAACAACATAGTCTGTACTGTATCTTGCTTAAAGGTATAGGAACAAAATAGTCTTGACTGTATCTTGCTTAAAGGTATAGGAACAACATAGTCTGGACTGTATCTTGCTTAAAGGTATAGGTACAACATAGTCTATACTGTATCTTGCTTAAAGGTATAGGTACAACAGAGTAAGGACTGTATCTTGCTTATATGTATAGGTACAACAGAGTATGGACTGTATCTTGCTTAAAGGGATAGGTACAACAAAGTAAGGACTGTATCTTGCTTAAAGGTATAGGTACAACATAGTCTGGACTGTATCTTGCTTAAAGGTATAGGTACAACAAAGTAAGGACTGTATCTTGCTTAAAGTTATAGGTACAACAGAGTCTTGACTGTATCTTGCTTAAAGGTATAGGTACAACAGAGTAAGGACTGTATCATGCTTAAAGGAATAGGTACAACATAGTCTGGACTGTATCTTACTTAAAGGTATAGGTACAACAGAGTAAGGACTGTATCATGCTTAAAGGTATAGGTACAACATAGTCTGGACTGTATCTTGCTTAAAGGTATAGGTACAACAGAGTATTGACTGTATCTTGCTTAAAGGTATAAGTACAACAGATTATGGACTGTATCTTGCTTAAAGGTATAGGTACAACAGAGTCAGGACTGTATCTTGTTAAAGGTATAGGTACAACAAATTATGGACTGTATCTTGCTTAAAGGTATAGGTACAACAGAGTCTGGACTGTATCTTGCTTAAAGGTATAGGTACAACATAGTCTGGACTGTATCTTGCTTAAAGGTATAGGTACAACATAGTCTGGACTGTATCTTGCTTAAAGGTATAGGTACAACAGAGTATGGACTGTATCTTTCTTAAAGGTATAGGTACAACAGAGTATGGACTGTATCTTGCTTAAAGGTATAGGTACAACATATTATGGACTGTATCTTGCTAAAAGGTAAAGGTAAAACATAGTCTGGACTGTATCTTGCTTAAAGGTATAGGTACAACAGAGTCTGGACTGTATCTTGCTTAAAGGTATAGGTACAACAGAGTATGGACTGTATCTTGCTTAATGGTATAGGTACAACATAGTCTGGACTGTATCTTGCTTAAAGGTATAGGTACAACAGAGTCTGGACTGTATCTTGCTTAAAGGTATAGGTACAACAGAGTCTGGACTGTATCTTGCTTAAAGATATAGGTACAACATAGTCTGGACTGTATCTTGCTTAAAGGTATAGGTACAACAGAGTATGGACTGTATCTTGCTTAAAGGTATAGGTACAACCGAGTCTGGACTGTATCTTGCTTAAAGGTATAGGTACAACAGAGTATGGACTGTACCTTGCTTAAAGGTATAGGTACAACTGAGTCTGGACTGTATCTTGCTTAAAGGTATAGGTACAACATAGTCTGGACTGTATCTTGCTTAAAAGTATAGGTACAACATAGTCTGGACTGTATCTTGCTTAAAGGTATAGGTACAACAGAGTATAGACTGTATCTTGCTTAAAGGTATAGGTACAACATAGTCTGGACTGTATCTTGCTTAAAGGTATAGGTACAACAGAGTAAGGACTGTATCTTGCTTAAAGGTATAGGTACAACAGAGTATTGACTGTATCTTGCTTAAAGGTATAAGTACAACAGAGTATGGACTGTATCTTGCTTAAAGGTATAGGTACAACAGAGTCTGGACTGTATCTTGCTTAAAGGTATAGGAACAACATAGTCTGGACTGTATCTTGCTTAAAGGTATAGGTACAACATAGTCTATACTGTATCTTGCTTAAAGGTATAGGTACAACAGAGTAAGGACTGTATCTTGCTTATAGGTATAGGTACAACAGAGTATGGACTGTATCTTGCTTAAAGGTATACGTACAACAAAGTAAGGACTGTATCTTTCTTAATGGTATAGGTACAACATAGTATGGACTACATCTTCCTTAAAGGTATAGGTACAACAAAGTAAGGACTGTATCTTGCTTAAAGGTATAGGTACAACAGAGTCTTGACTGTATCTTGCTTAAAGGTATAGGTACAACAGAGTCTGGACTGTATCTTGCTTAAAGGTATAGGAACAACATAGTCTGGACTGTATCTTGCTTAAAGGTATAGGTACAACATAGTCTATACTGTATCTTGCTTAAAGGTATAGGTACAACAGAGTAAGGACTGTATCTTGCTTATAGGTATAGGTACAACAGAGTATGGACTGTATCTTGCTTAAAGGTATACGTACAACAAAGTAAGGACTGTATCTTTCTTAATGGTATAGGTACAACATAGTATGGACTACATCTTCCTTAAAGGTATAGGTACAACAAAGTAAGGACTGTATCTTGCTTAAAGGTATAGGTACAACAGAGTCTTGACTGTATCTTGCTTAAAGGTATAGGTAAAACAGAGTAAGGACTGTATCATGCTTAAAGGTATAGGTACAACATAGTCTGGACTGTATCTTGCTTAAAGGTATAGGTACAACAGAGTAAGGACTGTATCATGCTTAAAGGTTTAAGTACAACATAGTCTGGACTGTATCTTGCTTAAAGGTATAGGTACAACAAAGTAAGGACTGTATCTTGCTTAAAGGTATAGGTACAACAGAGTCTGGACTGTATCTTGCTTAAAGGTATAGGTACAACAAAGTAAGGACTGTATCATGCTTAAAGGTATAGGTACAACATAGTCTGGACTGTATCTTGCTTAAAGGTATAGGTACAACAGAGTATGGACTGTATCTTGCTTAAAGGTATAGGTACAACATAGTCTGGACTGTATCTTGCTTAAAGGTATAGGTACAACAGAGTATGGACTGTATCTTGCTTAAAGGTATAGGTACAACAGAGTATTGACTGTACCTTGCTTAAAGGTATAGGAACAACAGAGTCTGGACTGTATCTTGCTTAAAAGTATAGGTACAACAGAGTATGGACTGTATCTTGCTTAAAGGTATAGGTACAACATAGTCTGGACTGTATCTTGCTTAAAGGTATAGGTACAACAGAGTCTGGACTGTATCTTGCTTAAAGGTACAGGTACAACAGAGTAAGGATTGTATCTTGCTAAAAGGTATAGGTACAACAAGATAAGGACTGTATCTTGCTTAAAGGTATAAGTACAACAGAGTAAGGACTGTATCTTGCTTAAAGGTATAGGTACAACATAGTCTGGACTGTATCTTGATTAAAGGTATCGGTACAACAGAGTGTGGACTGTATTTTGCTTAAAGGTATAGGTACAACAGCGTCTGGACAGTATCTTGCTTAAAGGTATAGGTACAACAGAGTTTGGACTGTATCGTGCTTAAAAGTATAGGAACAACAGAGTAAGGACTGTATCTTGCTTAAAGGTATAGGTACAACATAATCTGGATTGTATCTTGCTTAAAGGTATAGGTACAACAGAGTATGGACTGTATCTTGCTTAAAGGTATAGGAACAACATAGTCTGGACTGTATCTTGCTTAAAGGTATAGGTACAACATAGTCTATACTGTATCTTGCTTAAAGGTATAGGTACAACAGAGTAAGGACTGTATCTTGCTTATAGGTATAGGTACAACAGAGTATGGACTGTATCTTGCTTAAAGGTATAGGTACAACAAAGTAAGGACTGTATCTTGCTTAAAGGTATAGGTACAACATAGTCTGGACTGTATCTTGCTTAAAGGTATAGGTACAACAAAGTAAGGACTTTATCTTGCTTAAAGTTATAGGTACAACAGAGTAAGGACTGTATCATGCTTAAAGGTATAGGTACAACATAGTCTGGACTGTATCTTGCTTAAAGGTATAGGTACAACATAGTCTGGACTGTATCATGCTAAAAGGTAAAGGTACAACATAGTCTGGACTGTATCTTGCTTAAAGGTATAGGTACAACAAAGTAGGGACTGTATCTTGCTTAAAGGTATAGGTACAACAGAGTCTGGACTGTATCTTGCTTAAAGGTATAGGTACAACAAAGTAAGGACTGTATCATGCTTAAAGGTATAGGTACAACATAGTCTGGACTGTATCTTGCTTAAAGGTATAGGTACAACAGAGTATGGATTGTATCTTGCTTAAAGGTATAGGGACAACAGAGTATGGACTGTATCTTGCTTAAAGGTATAGGTACAACAGAGTAAGAACTGTATCTTGCTTAAAGGTATAGGTACAACATAGTCTGGACTGTTTCTTGCTTAAAGGTATAGGTACAACAGAGTATGAACTGTATCTTGCTTAAAGGTATAGGTACAACAGAGTATGGACTGTATCTTGCTTAAAGGTATAGGTACAACAGAGTAAGGACTGTATCTTGCTTAAAGGTATAGGTACAACTTAGTCTGGACAGTATCTTGCTTAAAGGTATAGGTACAACAGAGTCTGGACTGTATCTTGCTTAAAGGTATAGGTACAACAATAGTCTGGACTGTATCTTGCTTAAAGGTATAGGTACAACAGAGTATGGACTGTATCTTGCTTAAAGGTATAGGTACAACAGAGTATTGACTGTATCTTGCTTAAAGGTATATGTACAACAGAGTCTGGACTGTATCTTTCTTAAAGGTATAGGTACAACAGAGTAAGGACTGTATCTTGCTTAAAGGTATAGGTACAACAGAGTCTGGACTATATCTTACTTAAAGGTATAGTTACAACAGAGTACGGACTGTATCTTGCTTAAAGTTATAGGTACAACAGAGTATGGACTGTATCTTGCTTAAAGGTATAGGTACAACAGAGTATGGACTGTATCTTGCTTAAAGGTATAGGTACAACATAGTCTGGAATGTATCTTGCTTAAAGGTATAGGTACAACAGAGTAAGGACTGTTTCTTGCTTAAAGATATAGGTACAACAGATTATGAACTGTACCTTGCTTAAGGGTATAGGTACGACAGAATATGGACTGTATCTTGCTTAAAGGTATAGGTACAACAGAGTCTGGAATGTATCTTGCTTAAAGGTATAGGTACAACAGAGTCTGGACTGTATCTTGCTTAAAGGTATAGGTACAACAGAGTAAGGACTGTATCTTGCTTAAAGGTATAGGTACAACAAGGTAAGGACTTTATCTTGCTTAAAGGTATAGGTACAACAGAGTAAGGACTGTATCTTGCTTAAAGGTATAGGTACAACATAGTCTGGACTGTATCTTGCTTAAAGGTATCGGTACAACAGAGTATGGACTGTATCTTGCTTAAAGGTATACGTACAACAAAGTAAGGACTGTATCTTGCTTAAAGGTATAGGTACAACATAGTATGGACTGTATCTTGCTTAAAGGTATAGGTACAACAAAGTAAGGACTGTATCTTGCTTAAAGGTATAGGTACAACAGAGTCTTGACTGTATCTTGCTTAAAGGGATAGGTACAACAGAGTAAGGACTGTATCATGCTTAAAGGTAGAGGTACAACAGAGTAAGGACTGTATCATGCTTAAAGGTAGAGGTACAACAGAGTAAGGACTGTATCATGCTTAAAGGTATAAGTACAACATAGTCTGGACTGTATCTTGCTTAAAGGTATAGGTACAACAAAGTAAGGACTGTATCTTGCTTAAAGGTATAGGTACAACAGAGTCTGGACTGTATCTTGCTTAAAGGTATAGGTACAACAAAGTAAGGACTGTATCATGCTTAAAGGTATAGGTACAACATAGTCTGGACTGTATCTTGGTTAAAGGTATAGGTACAACAGAGTATGGACTGTATCTTGCTTAAAGGTATAGGTACAACATAGTCTGGACTGTATCTTGCTTAAAGGTATAGGTACAACAGAGTATGGACTGTATCTTGCTTAAAGGTATAGGTACAACAGAGTCTGGACTGTATCTTGCTTAAAGGTATAGGTACAACAAAGTAAAGACTGTATCATGCTTAATGGTATAGGTACAACAGAGTCTTGACTGTATCTTGCTTAAAGGTATAGGTACAACAGAGTAAGGACTGTATCATGCTTAAAGGTATAGTTACAACATAGTCTGGACTGTATATTGCTTAAAGGTATAGGTACAACAGAGTATGAACTGTATCTTGCTTAAAGGTATAGGTACAACAGAGTATGGACTGTATCTTGCTTAAAGGTATAGGTACAACAGAGTAAGGACTGTATCTTGCTTAAATGTATAGGTACAACATAGTCTGGACTTTATCTTGCTTAAAGGTATAGGTACAACAGAGTATGGACTGTATCTTGCTTAAAGGTATAGGTACAACCGAGTCTGGACTGTGTCTTGCTTAAAGGTATAGGTACAACAGAGTATGGACTGTACCTTGCTTAAAGGTATAGGTACAACTGTGTATGGACTGTATCTTGCTTAAAGGTATAGGTACAACATAGTCTGGACTGTATCTTGCTTAAAGGTATAGGTACAACATAGTCTGGACTGTATCTTGCTTAAAGGTATAGGTACAACAGAGTATGGACTGTATCTTGCTTAAAGGTATAGGTACAACATAGTCTGGACTGTATCTTGGTTAAAGGTATAGGTACAACAGAGTAAGGACTGTATCTTGCTTAAAGGTATAGGTACAACAGAGTATGGACTGTACCTTGCTTAAAGGTATAGGTACAACTGAGTCTGGACTGTATCTTGCTTAAAGGTATAGGAACAACATAGTCTGGACTGTATCTTGCTTAAAGGTATAGGTACAACATAGTCTATACTGTATCTTGCTTAAAGGTATAGGTACAACCGAGTCTGGACTGTATCTTGCTTAAAGGTATAGGTACAACAGAGTATGGACTGTACCTTGCTTAAAGGTATAGGTACAACTGAGTCTGGACTGTATCTTGCTTAAAGGTATAGGTACAACATAGTCTGGACTGTATCTTGCTTAAAGGTATAGGTACAACATAGTCTGGACTGTATCTTGCTTAAAGGTATAGGTACAACAGAGTATAGACTGTATCTTGCTTAAAGGTATAGGTACAACATAGTCTGGACTGTATCTTGCTTAAAGGTATAGGTACAACAGAGTAAGGACTGTATCTTGCTTAAAGGTATAGGTACAACAGAGTATTGACTGTATCTTGCTTAAAGGTATAAGTACAACAGAGTATGGACTGTATCTTGCTTAAAGGTATAGGTACAACAGAGTCTGGACTGTATCTTGCTTAAAGGTATAGGAACAACATAGTCTGGACTGTATCTTGCTTAAAGGTATAGGTACAACATAGTCTATACTGTATCTTGCTTAAAGGTATAGGTACAACAGAGTAAGGACTGTATCTTGCTTATAGGTATAGGTACAACAGAGTATGGACTGTATCTTGCTTAAAGGTATACGTACAACAAAGTAAGGACTGTATCTTGCTTAATGGTATAGGTACAACATAGTATGGACTATATCTTCCTTAAAGGTATAGGTACAACAAAGTAAGGACTGTATCTTGCTTAAAGGTATAGGTACAACAGAGTCTTGACTGTATCTTGCTTAAAGGTATAGGTAAAACAGAGTAAGGACTGTATCATGCTTAAAGGTATAGGTACAACATAGTCTTGACTGTATCTTGCTTAAAGGTATAGGTACAACAGAGTAAGGACTGTATCATGCTTAAAGGTATAAGTACAACATAGTCTGGACTGTATCTTGCTTAAAGGTATAGGTACAACAAAGTAAGGACTGTATCTTGCTTAAAGGTATAGGTACAACAGAGTCTGGACTGTATCTTGCTTAAAGGTATAGGTACAACAAAGTAAGGACTGTATCATGCTTAAAGGTATAGGTACAACATAGTCTGGACTGTATCTTGCTTAAAGGTATAGGTACAACAGAGTATGGACTGTATCTTGCTTAAAGGTATAGGTACAACATAGTCTGGACTGTATCTTGCTTAAAGGTATAGGTACAACAGAGTATGGACTGTATCTTGCTTAAAGGTATAGGTACAACAGAGTATTGACTGTACCTTGCTTAAAGGTATAGGAACAACAGAGTCTGGACTGTATCTTGCTTAAAAGTATAGGTACAACAGAGTATGGACTGTATCTTGCTTAAAGGTATAGGTACAACATAGTCTGGACTGTATCTTGCTTAAAGGTATAGGTACAACAGAGTCTGGACTGTATCTTGCTTAAAGGTACAGGTACAACAGAGTAAGGATTGTATCTTGCTAAAAGGTATAGGTACAACAAGATAAGGACTGTATCTTGCTTAAAGGTATAAGTACAACAGAGTAAGGACTGTATCTTGCTTAAAGGTATAGGTACAACATAGTCTGGACTGTATCTTGATTAAAGGTATCGGTACAACAGAGTGTGGACTGTATCTTGCTTAAAGGTATAGGTACAACAGAGTCTGGACAGTATCTTGCTTAAAGGTATAGGTACAACAGAGTTTGGACTGTATCGTGCTTAAAAGTATAGGAACAACATAGTAAGGACTGTATCTTGCTTAAAGGTATAGGTACAACATAATCTGGATTGTATCTTGCTTAAAGGTATAGGTACAACAGAGTATGGACTGTATCTTGCTTAAAGGTATAGGAACAACATAGTCTGGACTGTATCTTGCTTAAAGGTATAAGTACAACATAGTCTATACTGTATCTTGCTTAAAGGTATAGGTACAACAGAGTAAGGACTGTATCTTGCTTATAGGTATAGGTACAACAGAGTATGGACTGTATCTTGCTTAAAGGTATAGGTACAACAAAGTAAGGACTGTATCTTGCTTAAAGGTATAGGTACAACATAGTCTGTACTGTA
This sequence comes from Cyrtodaria siliqua, assembly GCA_037043455.1. Lineage (NCBI taxonomy): Eukaryota > Metazoa > Mollusca > Bivalvia > Adapedonta > Hiatellidae > Cyrtodaria > Cyrtodaria siliqua. The sequence continues at coordinate 32,510 of JAWPHD010009430.1, read as the reverse complement.
TCTTGCTTAAAGGTATAGGTACAACAAAGTAAGGACTTTATCTTGCTTAAAGTTATAGGTACAACAGAGTCTTGAATGTATCTTGCTTAAAGGTATAGGTACAACAGAGTAAGGACTGTATCATGCTTAAAGGTATAGGTACAACATAGTCTGGACTGTATCTTGCTTAAAGGTATAGGTACAACATAGTCTGGACTGTATCATGCTTAAAGGTAAAGGTACAACATAGTCTGGACTGTATCTTGCTTAAAGGTATAGGTACAACAAAGTAGGGACTGTATCTTGCTTAAAGGTATAGGTACAACAGAGTCTGGACTGTATCTTGCTTAAAGGTATAGGTACAACAAAGTAAGGACTGTATCATGCTTAAAGGTATAGGTACAACATAGTCTGGACTGTATCTTGCTTAAAGGTATAGGTACAACAGAGTATGGATTGTATCTTGCTTAAAGGTATAGGGACAACATAGTATGGACTGTATCTTGCTTAAAGGTATAGGTACAACAGAGTAAGGACTGTATCTTGCTTAAAGGTATAGGTACAACATAGTCTGGACTGTTTCTTGCTTAAAGGTATAGGTACAACAGAGTATGAACTGTATCTTGCTTAAAGGTATAGGTACAACAGAGTATGGACTGTATCTTGCTTAAAGGTATAGGTACAACAGAGTAAGGACTGTATCTTGCTTAAAGGTATAGGTACAACTTAGTCTGGACAGTATCTTGCTTAAAGGTATAGGTACAACAGAGTCTGGACTGTATCTTGCTTAAAGGTATAGGTACAACAATAGTCTGGACTGTATCTTGCTTAAAGGTATAGGTACAACAGAGTATGGACTGTATCTTGCTTAAAGGTATAGGTACAACAGAGTATTGACTGTATCTTGCTTAAAGGTATATGTACAACAGAGTCTGGACTGTATCTTTCTTAAAGGTATAGGTACAACAGAGTAAGGACTGTATCTTGCTTAAAGGTATAGGTACAACAGAGTCTGGACTATATCTTGCTTAAAGGTATAGTTACAACAGAGTACGGACTGTATCTTGCTTAAAGTTATAGGTACAACAGAGTATGGACTGTATATTGCTTAAAGGTATAGGTACAACAGAGTATGGACTGTATCTTGCTTAAAGGTATAGGTACAACATAGTCTGGAATGTATCTTGCTTAAAGGTATAGGTACAACAGAGTAAGGACTGTTTCTTGCTTAAAGATATAGGTACAACAGATTATGAACTGTACCTTGCTTAAGGGTATAGGTACGACAGAATATGGACTGTATCTTGCTTAAAGGTATAGGTACAACATAGTCTGGACTGTATCTTGCTTAAAGGTATAGGTACAACAGAGTCTGGACTGTATCTTGCTTAAAGGTATAGGTACAACAGAGTAAGGACTGTATCTTGCTTAAAGGTATAGGTACAACAAGGTAAGGACTGTATCTTGCTTAAAGGTATAGGTACAACAGAGTAAGGACTGTATCTTGCTTAAAGGTATAGGTACAACATAGTCTGGACTGTATCTTGCTTAAAGGTATCGGTACAACAGAGTATGGACTGTATCTTGCTTAAAGGTATACGTACAACAAAGTAAGGACTGTATCTTGCTTAAAGGTATAGGTACAACATAGTATGGACTGTATCTTGCTTAAAGGTATAGGTACAACAAAGTAAGGACTGTATCTTGCTTAAAGGTATAGGTACAACAGAGTCTTGACTGTATCTTGCTTAAAGGGATAGGTACAACAGAGTAAGGACTGTATCATGCTTAAAGGTAGAGGTACAACAGAGTAAGGACTGTATCATGCTTAAAGGTAGAGGTACAACAGAGTAAGGACTGTATCATGCTTAAAGGTATAATTACAACATAGTCTGGACTGTATCTTGCTTAAAGGTATAGGTACAACAAAGTAAGGACTGTATCTTGCTTAAAGGTATAGGTACAACAGAGTCTGGACTGTATCTTGCTTAAAGGTATAGGTACAACAAAGTAAGGACTGTATCATGCTTAAAGGTATAGGTACAACATAGTCTGGACTGTATCTTGGTTAAAGGTATAGGTACAACAGAGTATGGACTGTATCTTGCTTAAAGGTATAGGTACAACATAGTCTGGACTGTATCTTGCTTAAAGGTATAGGTACAACAGAGTATGGACTGTATCTTGCTTAAAGGTATAGGTACAACAGAGTCTGGACTGTATCTTGCTTAAAGGTATAGGTACAACAAAGTAAAGACTGTATCATGCTTAATGGTATAGGTACAACAGAGTCTTGACTGTATCTTGCTTAAAGGTATAGGTACAACAGAGTAAAGGACTGTATCATGCTTAAAGGTATAGGTACAACATAGTCTGGACTGTATATTGCTTAAAGGTATAGGTACAACAGAGTATGAACTGTATCTTGCTTAAAGGTATAGGTACAACAGAGTATGGACTGTATCTTGCTTAAAGGTATAGGTACAACAGAGTAAGGACTGTATCTTGCTTAAATGTATAGGTACAACATAGTCTGGACTGTATCTTGCTTAAAGGTATAGGTACAACAGAGTATGGATTGTATCTTGCTTAAAGGTATAGGTACAACAGAGTCTGGACTGTATCTTGCTTAAAGGTATAGGTACAACAGAGTATGGACTGTATCTTGCTTAAAGGTATAGGTACAACATAGTCATGGACTGTATATTGCTTAAAGGTATAGGTACAACAGAGTATGGAACTGTATCTTGCTTAAAGGTATAGGTACAACAGAGTATGGACTGTATCTTGCTTAAAGGTATAGGTACAACAGAGTAAGGACTGTATCTTGCTTAAATGTATAGGTACAACATAGTCTGGACTGTATCTTGCTTAAAGGTATAGGTACAACAGAGTATGGATTGTATCTTGCTTAAAGGTATAGGTACAAACCTATTGACTGTATGTAGCTTAATGGTATAGGTACAACAGAGTATGGACTGTATCTTGCTTAAAGGTATAGGTACAACAGAGTCTGGACTGTATCTTGCTTAAAGGTATAGGAACAACATAGTCTGGACTGTATCTTGCTTAAAGGTATAGGTACAACATAGTCTATACTGTATCTTGCTTAAAGGTATAGGTACAACAGAGTAAGGACTGTATCTTGCTTATAGGTATAGGTACAACAGAGTATGGACTGTATCTTGCTTAAAGGTATACGTACAACAAAGTAAGGACTGTATCTTGCTTAATGGTATAGGTACAACATAGTATGGACTGTATCTTCCTTAAAGGTATAGGTACAACAAAGTAAGGACTGTATCTTGCTAAAAGGTACAGGTACAACAGAGTCTTGACTGTATCTTGCTTAAAGGTATAGGTACAACAGAGTAAGGAGGACTGTATCATGCTTAAAGGTATAGGTACAACATACTCTGGACTGTATCTTGCTTAAAGGTATAGGTACTACAGAGTAAGGACTGTATCATGCTTAAAGGTATAAGTACAACATAGTCTGGACTGTATCTTGCTTAAAGGTATAGGTACAACAAAGTAAGGACTGTATCTTGCTTAAAGGTATAGGTACAGCAGAGTCTGGACTGTATCTTGCTTAAAGGTATAGGTACAACAAAGTAAGGACTGTATCATGCTTAAAGGTATAGGTACAACATAGTCTGGACTGTATCTTGCTTAAAGGTATAGGTACAACAGAGTATGGACTGTATCTTGCTTAAAGGTATAAGTACAACATAGTCTGGACTGTATCTTGCTTAAAGGTATAGGTACAACAGAGTATGGACTGTATCTTGCTTAAAGGTATAGGTACAACAGAGTATTGACTCTACCTTGCTTAAAGGTATAGGAACAACAGAGTCTGGACTGTATCTTGCTTAAAGGTATAGGTACAACAGAGTCTGGACTGTATCTTGCTTAAAGGTACAGGTACAACAGAGTAAGGATTGTATCTTGCTAAAAGGTATAGGTACAACAAGGTAAGGACTGTATCTTGCTTAAAGGTATAAGTACAACAGAGTAAGGACTGTATCTTGCTTAAAGGTATAGGCACAACATAGTGTGGACTGTATCTTGCTTAAAGGTATCGGTACAACAGAGTATGGACTGTATCTTGCTTAAAGGTATAGGTACAACAGAGTCTGGACAGTATCTTGCTTAAAGGTATAGGTACAACAGAGTTTGGACTGTATCATGCTTAAAAGTATAGGAACAACATAGTCTGGACAGTATCTTGCTTAAAGGTATAGGTACAACATAATCTGGATTGTATCTTGCTTAAAGGTATAGGAACAACATAGTAAGGACTGTATCTTGTTTAAAGGTATAGGTACAACATAATCTGGATTGTATCTTGCTTAAAGGTATAGGTACAACAGAGTATGGACTGTATCTTGCTTAAAGGTATAGGAACAACATAGTCTGGACTGTATCTTGCTTAAAGGTATAGGTACAACATAGTCTGGACTGTATCTTGCTTAAAGGTATAGGTACAACAGAGTATGGACTGTATCTTGCTTAAAGGTATAGGTACAACATAGTCTGGACTGTATCTTGCTTAAAGGTATCGGTACAACAGAGTATGGACTGTATCTTGCTTAAAGGTATACGTACAACAAAGTAAGGACTGTATCTTGCTTAAAGGTATAGGTACAACATAGTATGGACTGTATCTTGCTTAAAGGTATAGGTACAACAAAGTAAGGACTGTATCTTGCTTAAAGGTATAGGTACAACAGAGTCTTGACTGTATCTTGCTTAAAGGGATAGGTACAACAGAGTAAGGACTGTATCATGCTTAAAGGTAGAGGTACAACAGAGTAAGGACTGTATCATGCTTAAAGGTAGAGGTACAACAGAGTAAGGACTGTATCATGCTTAAAGGTATAAGTACAACATAGTCTGGACTGTATCTTGCTTAAAGGTATAGGTACAACAAAGTAAGGACTGTATCTTGCTTAAAGGTATAGGTACAACAGAGTCTGGACTGTATCTTGCTTAAAGGTATAGGTACAACAAAGTAAGGACTGTATCATGCTTAAAGGTATAGGTACAACATAGTCTGGACTGTATCTTGGTTAAAGGTATAGGTACAACAGAGTATGGACTGTATCTTGCTTAAAGGTATAGGTACAACATAGTGTGGACTGTATCTTGCTTAAAGGTATAGGTACAACAGAGTATGGACTGTATCTTGCTTAAAGGTATAGGTACAACAGAGTCTGGACTGTATCTTGCTTAAAGGTATAGGTACAACAAAGTAAAGACTGTATCATGCTTAATGGTATAGGTACAACAGAGTCTTGACTGTATCTTGCTTAAAGGTATAGGTACAACAGAGTAAGGACTGTATCATGCTTAAAGGTATAGGTACAACATAGTCTGGACTGTATATTGCTTAAAGGTATAGGTACAACAGAGTATGAACTGTATCTTGCTTAAAGGTATAGGTACAACAGAGTATGGACTGTATCTTGTTAAAGGTATAGGTACAACAGATTAAGGACTGTATCTTGCTTAAATGTATAGGTACAACATAGTCTGGACTGTATCTTGCTTAAAGGTATAGGTACAACAGAGTATGGACTGTATCTTGCTTAAAGGTATAGGTACAACCGAGTCTGGACTGTATCTTGCTTAAAGGTATAGGTACAACAGAGTATGGACTGTACCTTGCTTAAAGGTATAGGTACAACTGTGTATGGACTGTATCTTGCTTAAAGGTATAGGTACAACATAGTCTGGACTGTATCTTGCTTAAAGGTATAGGTACAACATAGTCTGGACTGTATCTTGCTTAAAGGTATAGGTACAACAGAGTATGGACTGTATCTTGCTTAAAGGTATAGGTACAACATAGTCTGGACTGTATCTTGGTTAAAGGTATAGGTACAACAGAGTAAGGACTGTATCTTGCTTAAAGGTATAGGTACAACAGAGTATTGACTGTATGTAGCTTAATGGTATAGGTACAACAGAGTATGGACTGTATCTTGCTTAAAGGTATAGGTACAACAGAGTCTGGACTGTATCTTGCTTAAAGGTATAGGAACAACATAGTCTGGACTGTATCTTGCTTAAAGGTATAGGTACAACATAGTCTATACTGTATCTTGCTTAAAGGTATAGGTACAACAGAGTAAGGACTGTATCTTGCTTATAGGTATAGGTACAACAGAGTATGGACTGTATCTTGCTTAAAGGTATACGTACAACAAAGTAAGGACTGTATCTTGCTTAATGGTATAGGTACAACATAGTATGGACTGTATCTTCCTTAAAGGTATAGGTACAACAAAGTAAGGACTGTATCTTGCTTAAAGGTACAGGTACAACAGAGTCTTGACTGTATCTTGCTTAAAGGTATAGGTACAACAGAGTAAGGAGGACTGTATCATGCTTAAAGTTATAGGTACAACATACTCTGGACTGTATCTTGCTTAAAGGTATAGGTACAACAGAGTATGGACTGTATCTTGCTTAAAGGTATAGGTACAACATAGTCTGGACTGTATCTTGCTTAAAGGTATAGGTACAACAGAGTATGGACTGTATCTTGCTTAAAGGTATAGGTACAACAGAGTATTGACTGTACCTTGCTTAAAGGTATAGGAACAACAGAGTCTGGACTGTATCTTGCTTAAAGGTATAGGTACAACAGAGTCTGGACTGTATCTTGCTTAAAGGTACAGGTACAACAGAGTAAGGATTGTATCTTGCTAAAAGGTATAGGTACAACAAGGTAAGGACTGTATCTTGCTTAAAGGTATAAGTACAACAGAGTAAGGACTGTATCTTGCTTAAAGGTATAGGCACAACATAGTGTGGACTGTATCTTGCTTAAAGGTATCGGTACAACAGAGTATGGACTGTATCTTGCTTAAAGGTATAGGTGCAACAGAGTCTGGACAGCATCATGCTTAAAGGTATAGGTACAACAGCGTTTGGACTGTATCATGCTTAAAAGTATAGGAACAACATAGTCTGGACAGTATCTTGCTTAAAGGTATAGGTACAACATAATCTGGATTGTATCTTGCTTAAAGGTATAGGAACAACATAGTAAGGACTGTATCTTGCTTAAAGGTATAGGTACAACATAATCTGGATTGTATCTTGCTTAAAGGTATAGGTACAACAGAGTATGGACTGTATCTTGCTTAAAGGTATAGGAACAACATAGTCTGGACTGTATCTTGCTTAAAGGTATAGGTACAACATAGTCTGGACTGTATCTTGCTTAAAGGTATAGGTACAACAGAGTATGGACTGTATCTTGCTTAAAGGTATAGGTACAACAGAGTCTGGACTGTATCTTGCTTAAAGGTATAGGTACAACAAAGTAAGGACTGTATCATGCTTAAAGGTATAGGTACAACAGAGTCTTGACTGTATCTTGCTTAAAGGTATAGGTACAACAGAGTAAGGACTGTATCATGCTTAAAGGTATAGGTACAACATAGTCTGGACTGTATCTTGCTTAAAGGTATAGGTACAACAGAGTAAGGACTGTTTCATGCTTAAAGGTATAGGTACAACATAGTCTGGACTGTATCTTGCTTAAAGGTATAGGTACAACATAGTCTGGACCGTATTTTGCTTAAAGGTATAGGTACAACAGAGTCTGGTCTGTATCTTGCTTAAAGGTATAGGTACAACAGAGTTTGGACTGTATCTTGCTTAAAGGTATAGGTACAACATAGTCTGGACTGTATCTTGGTTAAAGGTATAGGTACAACAGAGTAAGAACTGTATCTTGCTTAAAGGTATAGGTACAACAGAGTATTGACTGTATCTTGCTTAAAGGTATAGGTACAACAGAGTATGGACTGTATCTTGCTTAAAGGTATAGGTACAACAGAGTCTGGACTGTATCTTGCTTAAAGGTATAGGAACAACATAGTCTGGACTGTATCTTGCTTAAAGGTATAGGTACAACAGAGTAAGGACTGTATCATGCTTAAAGGTATAGGTACAACATACTCTGGACTGTATCTTGCTTAAAGGTATAGGTACAACAGAGTAAGGACTGTATCATGCTTAAAGGTATAAGTACAACATAGTCTGGACTGTATCTTGCTTAAAGGTATAGGTACAACAAAGTAAGGACTGTATCTTGCTTAAAGGTATAGGTACAACAGAGTCTGGACTGTATCTTGCTTAAAGGTATAGGTACAACAAAGTAAGGACTGTATCATGCTTAAAGGTATAGGTACAACATAGTCTGGACTGTATCTTGCTTAAAGGTATAGGTACAACAGAGTATGGACTGTATCTTGCTTAAAGGTATAGGTACAACATAGTCTGGACTGTATCTTGCTTAAAGGTATAGGTACAACAGAGTATGGACTGTATCTTGCTTAAAGGTATAGGTACAACAGAGTATTGACTGTACCTTGCTTAAAGGTATAGGAACAACAGAGTCTGGACTGTATCTTGCTTAAAGGTATAAGTACAACATAGTATGGACTGTATCTTGCTTAAAGGTATAGGTACAACATAGTCTGGACTGTATCTTGCTTAAAGGTATAGGTACAACAGAGTCTGGACTGTATCTTGCTTAAAGGTACAGGTACAACAGAGTAAGGATTGTATCTTGCTAAAAGGTATAGGTACAACAAGGTAAGGACTGTATCTTGCTTAAAGGTATAAGTACAACAGAGTAAGGACTGTATCTTGCTTAAAGGTATAGGTACAACATAGTCTGGACTGTATCTTGCTTAAAGGTATCGGTACAACAGAGTATGGACTGTATCTTGCTTAAAGGTATAGGTACAACAGAGTCTGGACAGTATCTTGCTTAAAGGTATAGGTACAACAGAGTTTGGACTGTATCATGCTTAAAAGTATAGGAACAACATAGTCTGGACAGTATCTTGCTTAAAGGTATAGGTACAACATAATCTGGATTGTATCTTGCTTAAAGGTATAGGAACAACATAGTAAGGACTGTATCTTGCTTAAAGGTATAGGTACAACATAATCTGGATTGTATCTTGCTTAAAGGTATAGGTACAACAGAGTATGGACTGTATCTTGCTTAAAGGTATAGGAACAACATAGTCTGGACTGTATCTTGCTTAAAGATATAGGAACAACAGAGTCTGGACTGTATCTTGCTTAAAGGTATAGGTACAACAGAGTATGGACTGTATCTTGCTTAAAGGTATAGGTACAACATAGTCTGGACTGTATCTTGCTTAAAGGTACAGGTACAACAGAGTAAGGATTGTATCTTGCTAAAAGGTATAGGTACAACAAGGTAAGGACTGTATCTTGCTTAAAGGTATAAGTACAACAGAGTAAGGACTGTATCTTGCTTAAAGGTATAGGTACAACATAGTCTGGACTTTATCTTGCTTAAAGGTATCGGTACAACAGAGTATGGACTGTATCTTGCTTAAATGTATAGGTACAACAGAGTCTGGACAGTATCTTGCTTAAAGGTATAGGTACAACAGAGTTTGGACTGTATCATGCTTAAAAGTATAGGAACAACAGAGTAAGGACTGTATCTTGCTTAAAGGTATAGGTACAACAGAATCTGGATTGTATCTTGCTTAAAGGTATAGGTACAACAGAGTATGGACTGTATCTTGCTTAAAGGTATAGGAACAACATGGTCTGGACTTTATCTTGCTTAAAGGTATAGGTACAACAGAGTAAGGACTGTATCATGCTTAAAGGTATAGGTACAACATAGTCTGGACTGTATCTTGCTTAAAGGTATAGGTACAACAGAGTAAGGACTGTATCATGCTTAAAGGTATAGGTACAACATAGTCTGGACTGTATCTTGCTTAAAGGTATAGGTACAACAGAGTATTGACTGTATCTTGCTTAAAGGTATAAGTACAACAGATTATGGACTGTATCTTGCTTAAAGGTATAGGTACAACAGAGTCAGGACTGTATCTTGTTAAAGGTATAAGTACAACAAATTATGGACTGTATCTTGCTTAAAGGTATAGGTACAACAGAGTCTGGACTGTATCTTGCTTAAAGGTATAGGTACAACATAGTCTGGACTGTATCTTGCTTAAAGGTAAAGGTACAACATAGTCTGGACTGTATCTTGCTTAAAGGTATAGGTACAACAGAGTCTGGTCTGTATCTTGCTTAAAGGTATAGGTACAACAGAGTTTGGACTGTATCTTGCTTAAAGGTATAGGTACAACATAGTCTGGACTGTATCTTGGTTAAAGGTATAGGTACAACAGAGTAAGAACTGTATCTTGCTTAAAGGTATAGGTACAACAGAGTATTGACTGTATCTTGCTTAAAGGTATAGGTACAACAGAGTATGGACTGTATCTTGCTTAAATGTATAGGTACAACAGAGTCTGGACTGTATCTTGCTTAAAGGTATAGGTACAACAGAGTTTGGACTGTATCTTGCTTAAAGGTATAGGAACAACAGAGTAAGGACTGTATCTTGCTTAAAGGTATAGGTACAACAGAATCTGGATTGTATCTTGCTTAAAGGTATAGGTACAACAGAGTATGGACTGTATCTTGCTTAAAGGTATAGGAACAACATGGTCTGGACTTTATCTTGCTTAAAGGTATAGGTACAACAGAGTAAGGACTGTATCATGCTTAAAGGTATAGGTACAACATAGTCTGGACTGTATCTTGCTTAAAGGTATAGGTACAACAGAGTAAGGACTGTATCATGCTTAAAGGTATAGGTACAACATAGTCTGGACTGTATCTTGCTTAAAGGTATAGGTACAACAGAGTATTGACTGTATCTTGCTTAAAGGTATAAGTACAACAGATTATGGACTGTATCTTGCTTAAAGGTATAGGTACAACAGAGTCAGGACTGTATCTTGTTAAAGGTATAAGTACAACAAATTATGGACTGTATCTTGCTTAAAGGTATAGGTACAACAGAGTCTGGACTGTATCTTGCTTAAAGGTATAGGTACAACATAGTCTGGACTGTATCTTGCTTAAAGGTAAAGGTACAACATAGTCTGGACTGTATCTTGCTTAAAGGTATAGGTACAACAGAGTCTGGTCTGTATCTTGCTTAAAGGTATAGGTACAACAGAGTTTGGACTGTATCTTGCTTAAAGGTATAGGTACAACATAGTCTGGACTGTATCTTGGTTAAAGGTATAGGTACAACAGAGTAAGAACTGTATCTTGCTTAAAGGTATAGGTACAACAGAGTATTGACTGTATCTTGCTTAAAGGTATAGGTACAACAGAGTATGGACTGTATCTTGCTTAAATGTATAGGTACAACAGAGTCTGGACTGTATCTTGCTTAAAGGTATAGGTACAACAGAGTTTGGACTGTATCTTGCTTAAAGGTATAGGAACAACAGAGTAAGGACTGTATCTTGCTTAAAGGTATAGGTACAACAGAATCTGGATTGTATCTTGCTTAAAGGTATAGGTACAACAGAGTATGGACTGTATCTTGCTTAAAGGTATAGGAACAACATGGTCTGGACTGTATCTTGCTTAAAGGTATAGGTACAACAGAGTAAGGACTGTATCATGCTTAAAGGTATAGGTACAACATAGTCTGGACTGTATCTTGCTTAAAGGTATAGGTACAACAGAGTAAGGACTGTATCATGCTTAAAGGTATAGGTACAACATAGTCTGGACTGTATCTTGCTTAAAGGTATAGGTACAACAGAGTATTGACTGTATCTTGCTTAAAGGTATAAGTACAACAGATTATGGACTGTATCTTGCTTAAAGGTATAGGTACAACAAAGTCAGGACTGTATCTTGTTAAAGGTATAGGTACAACAAATTATGGACTGTATCTTGCTTAAAGGTATAGGTACAACAGAGTCTGGACTGTATCTTGCTTAAAGGTATAGGTACAACATAGTCTGGACTGTATCTTGCTTAAAGGTAAAGGTACAACATAGTCTGGACTGTATCTTGCTTAAAGGTATAGGTACAACAGAGTCTGGTCTGTATCTTGCTTAAAGGTATAGGTACAACAGAGTTTGGACTGTATCTTGCTTAAAGGTATAGGTACAACATAGTCTGGACTGTATCTTGGTTAAAGGTATAGGTACAACAGAGTAAGAACTGTATCTTGCTTAAAGGTATAGGTACAACAGAGTATTGACTGTATCTTGCTTAAAGGTATAGGTACAACAGAGTATGGACTGTATCTTGCTTAAAGGTATAGGTACAACAGAGTCTGGACTGTATCTTGCTTAAAGGTATAGGAACAACATAGTCTGGACTGTATCTTGCTTAAAGGTATAGGTACAACAGAGTAAGGACTGTTTCATGCTTAAAGGTATAGGTACAACATACTCTGGACTGTATCTTGCTTAAAGGTATAGGTACAACAGAGTAAGGACTGTATCATGCTTAAAGGTATAAGTACAACATAGTCTGGACTGTATCTTGCTTAAAGGTATAGGTACAACAAAGTAAGGACTGTATCTTGCTTAAAGGTATAGGTACAACAGAGTCTGGACTGTATCTTGCTTAAAGGTATAGGTACAACAAAGTAAGGACTGTATCATGCTTAAAGGTATAGGTACAACATAGTCTGGACTGTATCTTGCTTAAAGGTATAGGTACAACAGAGTATGGACTGTATCTTGCTTAAAGGTATAGGTACAAAATAGTCTGGACTGTATCTTGCTTAAAGGTATAGGTACAACAGAGTATGGACTGTATCTTGCTTAAAGGTATAGGTACAACAGAGTATTGACTGTACCTTGCTTAAAGGTATAGGAACAACAGAGTCTGGACTGTATCTTGCTTAAAGGTATAAGTACAACATAGTATGGACTGTATCTTGCTTAAAGGTATAGGTACAACATAGTCTGGACTGTATCTTGCTTAAAGGTATAGGTACAACAGAGTCTGGACTGTATCTTGCTTAAAGGTACAGGTACAACAGAGTAAGGATTGTATCTTGCTAAAAGGTATAGGTACAACAAGGTAAGGACTGTATCTTGCTTAAAGGTATAAGTACAACAGAGTAAGGACTGTATCTTGCTTAAAGGTATAGGTACAACATAGTCTGGACTGTATCTTGCTTAAAGGTATCGGTACAACAGAGTATGGGCTGTATCTTGCTTAAAGGTATAGGTACAACAGAGTCTGGACAGTATCTTGCTTAAAGGTATAGGTACAACAGAGTTTGGACTGTATCATGCTTAAAAGTATAGGAACAACATAGTCTGGACAGTATCTTGCTTAAAGGTATAGGTACAACATAATCTGGATTGTATCTTGCTTAAAGGTATAGGAACAACATAGTAAGGACTGTATCTTGCTTAAAGGTATAGGTACAACATAATCTGGATTGTATCTTGCTTAAAGGTATAGGTACAACAGAGTATGGACTGTATCTTGCTTAAAGGTATAGGAACAACATAGTCTTGACTGTATCTTGCTTAAAGGTATAGGAACAACAGAGTCTGGACTGTATCTTGCTTAAAGGTATAGGTACAACAGTGTATGGACTGTATCTTGCTTAAAGGTATAGGTACAACTGAGTCTGGACAGTATCTTGCTTAAAGGTATAGGTACAACAGAGTCTGGACAGTATCTTGCTTAAAGGTATAGGTACAACAGAGTCTGGACTGTATCTTGCTTAAAGGTATAGTTACAACAGAGTATGGACTGTATCTTGCTTAAAGTTATAGGTACAACAGAGTATGGACTGCATCTTGCTTAAAGGTATAGGTACAACAGAGTATGGACTGTATCTTGCTTAAAGGTATAGGTACAACATAGTCTGGAATGTATCTTGCTTAAAGGTATAGGTACAACAGAGTAAGGACTGTTTCTTGCTTAAAGATATAGGTACAACAGATTATGAACTGTACCTTGCTTAAGGGTATAGGTACGACGGAATATGGACTGTATCTTGCTTAAAGGTATAGGTACAACAGAGTCTGGACTGTATCTTGCTTAAAGGTATAGGTACAACAGAGTCTGGACTGTATCTTGCTTAAAGGTATAGGTACAACAGAGTAAGGACTGTATCTTGCTTAAAGGTATAGGTACAACAAGGTAAGGACTGTATCTTGCTAAAAGGTATAGGTACAACAGAGTAAGGACTGTATCTTGCTTAAAGGTATAGGTACAACATAGTCTGGACTGTATCTTGCTTAAAGGTATCGGTGCAACAGAGTATGGACTGTATCTTGCTTAAAGGTATACGTACAACAAAGTAAGGACTGTATCTTGCTTAAAGGTAAAGGTACAACATAGTATGGACTGTATCTTGCTTAAAGGTATAGGTACAACAAAGTAAGGACTGTATCTTGCTTAAAGGTATAGGTACAACAGAGTCTTGACTGTATCTTGATTAAAGCGATAGGTACAACAGAGTAAGGACTGTATCATGCTTAAAGGTAGAGGTACAACAGAGTAAGGACTGTATCATGCTTAAAGGTAGAGGTACAACAGAGTAAGGACTGTATCATGCTTAAAGGTATAAGTACAACATAGTCTGGACTGTATCTTGCTTAAAGGTATAGGTACAACAAAGTAAGGACTGTATCTTGCTTAAAGGTATAGGTACAACAGAGTCTGGACTGTATCTTGCTTAAAGGTATAGGTACAACAAAGTAAGGACTGTATCATGCTTAAAGGTATAGGTACAACATAGTCTGGACTGTATCTTGGTTAAAGGTATAGGTACAACAGAGTATGGACTGTATCTTGCTTAAAGGTATAGGTACAACATAGTCTGGACTGTATCTTGCTTAAAGGTATAGGTACAACAGAGTATGGACTGTATCTTGCTTAAAGGTATAGGTACAACATAGTCTGGACTGTATCTTGCTTAAAGGTATAGGTACAACAAAGTAAAGACTGTATCATGCTTAATGGTATAGGTACAACAGAGTCTTGACTGTATCTTGTTTAAAGGTATAGGTACAACAGAGTAAGGACTGTATCATGCTTAAAGGTATAGGTACAACATAGTCTGGACTGTATATTGCTTAAAGGTATAGGTACAACAGAGTATGAACTGTATCTTGCTTAAAGGTATAGGTACAACAGAGTATGGACTGTATCTTGCTTAAAGGTATAGGTACAACAGAGTAAGGACTGTATCTTGCTTAAATGTATAGGTACAACATAGTCTGGACTGTATCTTGCTTAAAGGTATAGGTACAACAGAGTATGGACTGTATCTTGCTTAAAGGTATAGGTACAACCGAGTCTGGACTGTATCTTGCTTAAAGGTATAGGTACAACAGAGTATGGACTGTACCTTGCTTAAAGGTATAGGTACAACTGTGTATGGACTGTATCTTGCTTAAAGGTATAGGTACAACATAGTCTGGACTGTATCTTGCTTAAAGGTATAGGTACAACATAGTCTGGACTGTATCTTGCTTAAAGGTATAGGTACAACAGAGTATGGATTGTATCTTGCTTAAAGGTATAGGTACAACATAGTCTGGACTGTATCTTGGTTAAAGGTATAGGTACAACAGAGTAAGGACTGTATCTTGCTTATAGGTATAGGTACAACAGAGTATTGACTGTATGTAGCTTAATGGTATAGGTACAACAGAGTATGGACTGTATCTTGCTTAAAGGTATAGGTACAACAGAGTCTGGACTGTATCTTGCTTAAAGGTATAGGAAAAACATAGTCTGGACTGTATCTTGCTTAAAGGTATAGGTACAACATAGTCTATACTGTATCTTGCTTAAAGGTATAGGTACAACAGAGTAAGGACTGTATCTTGCTTATAGGTATAGGTACAACAGAGTATGGACTGTATCTTGCTTAAAGGTATACGTACAACAAAGTAAGGACTGTATCTTGCTTAATGGTATAGGTACAACATAGTATGGACTGTATCTTCCTTAAAGGTATAGGTACAACAAAGTAAGGACTGTATCTTGCTTAAAGGTACAGGTACAACAGAGTCTTGACTGTATCTTGCTTTAAGGTATAGGTACAACAGAGTAAGGAGGACTGTATCATGCTTAAAGGTATAGGTACAACATACTCTGGACTGTATCTTGCTTAAAGGTATAGGTACTACAGAGTAAGGACTGTATCATGCTTAAAGGTATAAGTACAACATAGTCTGGACTGTATCTTGCTTAAAGGTATAGGTACAACAAAGTAAGGACTGTATCTTGCTTAAAGGTATAGGTACAGCAGAGTCTGGACTGTATCTTGCTTAAAGGTATAGGTACAACAAAGTAAGGACTGTATCATGCTTAAAGGTATAGGTACAACATAGTCTGGACTGTATCTTGCTTAAAGGTATAGGTACAACAGAGTATGGACTGTATCTTGCTTAAAGGTATAGGTACAACATAGTCTGGACTGTATCTTGCTTAAAGGTATAGGTACAACAGAGTAAGGACTGTATCATGCTTAAAGGTATAGGTACAACATAGTCTGGACTGTATATTGCTTAAAGGTATAGGTACAACAGAGTATGAACTGTATCTTGCTTAAAGGTATAGGTACAACAGAGTAAGGACTGTATCTTGCTTAAAGGTATAGGTACAACATAATCTGGATTGTATCTTGCTTAAAGGTATAGGTACAACAGAGTATGGACTGTATCTTGCTTAAAGGTATAGGAACAACATAGTCTGGACTGTATCTTGCTTAAAGGTATAGGTACAACATAGTCTGGACTGTATCTTGCTTAAAGGTATAGGTACAACAGAGTATGGACTGTATCTTGCTTAAAGGTATAGGTACAACAGAGTCTGGACTGTATCTTGCTTAAAGGTATAGGTACAACAAAGTAAGGACTTTATCATGCTTAAAGGTATAGGTACAACAGAGTCTTGACTGTATCTTGCTTAAAGGTATAGGTACAACAGAGTAAGGACTGTATCATGCTTAAAGGTATAGGTACAACATAGTCTGGACTGTATCTTGCTTAAAGGTATAGGTACAACAGAGTAAGGACTGTTTCATGCTTAAAGGTATAGGTACAACATAGTCTGGACTGTATCTTGCTTAAAGGTATAGGTACAACATAGTCTGGACTGTATCTTGCTTAAAGGTATAGGTACAACAGAGTCTGGTCTGTATCTTGCTTAAAGGTATAGGTACAACAGAGTTTGGACTGTATCTTGCTTAAAGGTATAGGTACAACATAGTCTGGACTGTATCTTGGTTAAAGGTATAGGTACAACAGAGTAAGAACTGTATCTTGCTTAAAGGTATAGGTACAACAGAGTATTGACTGTACCTTGCTTAAAGGTATAGGAACAACAGAGTCTGGACTGTATCTTGCTTAAAGGTATAAGTACAACATAGTATGGACTGTATCTTGCTTAAAGGTATAGGTACAACATAGTCTGGACTGTATCTTGCTTAAAGGTATAGGTACAACAGAGTCTGGACTGTATCTTGCTTAAAGGTACAGGTACAACAGAGTAAGGATTGTATCTTGCTAAAAGGTATAGGTACAACAAGGTAAGGACTGTATCTTGCTTAAAGGTATAAGTACAACAGAGTGAGGACTGTATCTTGCTTAAAGGTATAGGTACAACATAGTCTGGACTGTATCTTGCTTAAAGGTATCGGTACAACAGAGTATGGACTGTATCTTGCTTAAAGGTATAGGTACAACAGAGTCTGGACAGTATCTTGCTTAAAGGTATAGGTACAACAGAGTTTGGTCTGTATCATGCTTAAAAGTATAGGAACAACATAGTCTGGACAGTATCTTGCTTAAAGGTATAGGTACAACATAATCTGGATTGTATCTTGCTTAAAGGTATAGGAACAACATAGTAAGGACTGTATCTTGCTTAAAGGTATAGCTACAACATAATCTGGATTGTATCTTGCTTAAAGGTATAGGTACAACAGAGTATGGACTGTATCTTGCTTAAAGGTATAGGAACAACATAGTCTGGACTGTATCTTGCTTAAAGGTATAGGAACAACAGAGTATGGACTGTATCTTGCTTAAAGGTATAGGTACAACAGAGTATGGACTGTATCTTGCTTAAAGGTATAGGTACAACATAGTCTGGACTGTATCTTGCTTAAAGGTACAGGTACAACAGAGTAAGGATTGTATCTTGCTAAAAGGTATAGGTACAACAAGGTAAGGACTGTATCTTGCTTAAAGGTATAAGTACAACAGAGTAAGGACTGTATCTTGCTTAAAGGTATAGGTACAACATAGTCTGGACTTTATCTTGCTTAAAGGTATCGGTACAACAGAGTATGGACTGTATCTTGCTTAAATGTATAGGTACAACAGAGTCTGGACAGTATCTTGCTTAAAGGTATAGGTACAACAGAGTTTGGACTGTATCATGCTTAAAAGTATAGGAACAACAGAGTAAGGATTGTATATTGCTTAAAGGTATAGGTACAACATAATCTGGATTGTATCTTGCTTAAAGGTATAGGTACAACAGAGTATGGACTGTATCTTGCTTAAAGGTATAGGAACAACATGGTCTGGACTGTATCTTGCTTTAAGGTATAGGAACAACATAGTCTTGACTGTATCTTGCTTAAAGGTATAGGAACAACATAGTCTGGACTGTATCTTGCTTAAAGGTATAGGTACAACATAGTCTATACTGTATCTTGCTTAAAGGTATAGGTACAACAGAGTAAGGACTGTATCTTGCTTATAGGTATAGGTACAACAGAGTATGGACTGTATCTTGCTTAAAGGTATAGGTACAACAAAGTAAGGACTGTATCATGCTTAAAGGTATAGGTACAACATAGTCTGGACTGTATCGTGCTTAAAGGTATAGGTACAACAAAGTAAGGACTGTATCTTGCTTAAAGTTATAGGTACAACAGAGTCTTGACTGTATCTTGCTTAAAGGTATAGGTACAACAGAGTAAGGACTGTATCATGCTTAAAGGTATAGGTACAACATAGTCTGGACTGTATCTTGCTTAAAGGTATAGGTACAACAGAGTAAGGACTGTATCATGCTTAAAGGTATAGGTACAACATAATCTGGATTGTATCTTGCTTAAAGGTATAGGTACAGCAGAGTATGGACTGTATCTTGCTTAAAGGTATAAGAACAACATAGTCTGGACTGTATCTTGCTTAAAGGTATAGGTACAACAGAGTAAGGACTGTATCATGCTTAAAGGTATAGGTACAACATAGTCTGGACTGTATCTTGCTTAAAGGTATAGGTACAACAGAGTAAGGACTGTATCATGCTTAAAGGTATAGGTACAACCGAGTCTGGACTGTATCTTGCTTAAAGGTATAGGTACAACAGAGTATGGACTGTACCTTGCTTAAAGGTATAGGTACAACAGAGTAAGGACTGTATCATGCTTAAAGGTATAGGTACAACATAGTCTGGACTGTATCTTGCTTAAAGGTATAGGTACAACATAGTCTGGACTGTATCTTGCTTAAATGTATAGGTACAACAGAGTCTGGACTGTATCTTGCTTAAATGTATAGGTACAACAGAGTTTGGCCTGTATCTTGCTTAACGGTATAGGTACAACATAGTCTGGACTGTATCTTGCTTAAAGGTATAGGTACAACAGAGTATGGACTGTATCTTGCTTAAAGGTATAGGTACAACCGAGTCTGGACTGTATCTTGCTTAAAGGTATAGGTACAACAGAGTATGGACTGTACCTTGCTTAAAGGTATAGGTACAACTGAGTATGGACAGTATCTTGCTTAAAGGTATAGGTACAACATAGTCTGGACTGTATCTTGCTTAAAGGTATAGGTACAACATAGTCTGGACTGTATCTTGCTTAAAGGTATAGGTACAACAGAGTATGGACTGTATCTTGCTTAAAGGTATAGGAACAACATAGTCTGGACTGTATCTTGCTTAAAGGTATAGGTACAACAGAGTATGGACTGTATATTGCTTAAAGGTATAGGTACAACCGAGTCTGGACTGTATCTTGCTTAAAGGTATAGGTACAACTGAGTATGGACTGTATCTTGCTTAAAGGTATAGGTACAACATCGTCTATACTGTATCTTGCTTAAAGGTATAGGTACAACAGAGTAAGGACTGTATCTTGCTTATAGGTATAGGTACAACAGAGTATGGACTGTATCTTGCTTAAAGGTATAGGTACAACATAGTCTGGACTGTATCTTGCTTAAAGGTATAGGTACAACATAGTCTGGACTGTATCTTGCTTAAAGGTATAGGTACAACAGAGTCTGGACTGTATCTTGCTTAAATGTATAGGTACAACAGAGTTTGGCCTGTATCTTGCTTAACGGTATAGGTACAACATAGTCTGGACTGTATCTTGCTTAAAGGTATAGGTACAACAGAGTATGGACTGTATCTTGCTTAAAAGTATAGGTACAACCGAGTCTGGACTGTATCTTGCTTAAAGGTATAGGTACAACAGAGTATGGACTGTACCTTGCTTAAAGGTATAGGTACAACTGAGTATGGACAGTATCTTGCTTAAAGGTATAGGTACAACATAGTCTAGACTGTATCTTGCTTAAAGGTATAGGTACAACATAGTCTGGACTGTATCTTGCTTAAAGGTATAGGTACAACAGAGTATGGACTGTATCTTGCTTAAAGGTATAGGAACAACATAGTCTGGACTGTATCTTGCTTAAAGGTATAGGTACAACAGAGTATGGACTGTATCTTGCTTAAAGGTATAGGTACAACCGAGTCTGGACTGTATCTTGCTTAAAGGTATAGGTACAACTGAGTATGGACTGTATCTTGCTTAAAGGTATAGGTACAACATAGTCTGGACTGTATCTTGCTTAAAGGTATAGGTACAACATAGTCTGGACTGTATCTTGCTTAAAGGTATAGGAACAACATAGTCTGGACTGTATCTTGCTTAAAGGTATAGGTACAACATAGTCTATACTGTAACTTGATTAAAGGTATAGGTACAACAGAGTAAGGACTGTATCTTGCTTATAGGTATAGGTACAACAGAGTATGGACTGTATCTTGCTTAAAGGTATAGGTACAACAAAGTAAGGACTGTATCTTGCTTAAAGGTATAGGTACAACATAGTCTGGACTGTATCTTGCTTAAAAGGTATAGGTACAACAAAGTAAGGACTGTATCTTGCTTAAAGTTATAGGTACAACAGAGTCTTGACTGTATCTTGCTTAAAGGTATAGGTACAACAGAGTAAGGACTGTATCTTGCTTATAGGTATAGGTACAACATAGTCTAGACTGTATCTTGCTTAAAGGTATAGGTACAACATAGTCTGGACTGTATCTTGCTTAAAGGTATAGGTACAACAGAGTATGGACTGTATCTTGCTTAAAGGTATAGGAACAACATAGTCTGGACTGTATCTTGCTTAAAGGTATAGGTACAACAGAGTATGGACTGTATCTTGCTTAAAGGTATAGGTACAACCGAGTCTGGACTGTATCTTGCTTAAAGGTATAGGTACAACTGAGTATGGACTGTATCTTGCTTAAAGGTATAGGTACAACATAGTCTGGACTGTATCTTGCTTAAAGGTATAGGTACAACATAGTCTGGACTGTATCTTGCTTAAAGGTATAGGAACAACATAGTCTGGACTGTATCTTGCTTAAAGGTATAGGTACAACATAGTCTATACTGTAACTTGATTAAAGGTATAGGTACAACAGAGTAAGGACTGTATCTTGCTTATAGGTATAGGTACAACAGAGTATGGACTGTATCTTGCTTAAAGGTATAGGTACAACAAAGTAAGGACTGTATCTTGCTTAAAGGTATAGGTACAACATAGTCTGGACTGTATCTTGCTTAAAAGGTATAGGTACAACAGAGTCTGGACTGTATCTTGCTTAAAGTTATAGGTACAACAGTGTCTTGACTGTATCTTGCTTAAAGGTATAGGTACAACAGAGTAAGGACTGTATCATGCTTAAAGGTATTGGAACAACATAGTCTGGACTGTATCTTGCTTAAAGGTATAGGTACAACAGAGTAAGGACTGTATCATGCTTGAAGGTATAGGTACAACATAATCTGGATTGTATCTTGCTTAAAGGTATAGGTACAACAGAGTATGGACTGTATCTTGCTTAAAGGTATAGGAACAACATAGTCTGGACTGTATCTTGCTTAAAGGTATAGGTACAACATAGTCTGGACTGTATCTTGCTTAAAGGTATAGGAACAACATAGTCTGGACTGTATCTTGCTTAAAGGTATAGGTACAACATAGTCTATACTGTAACTTGATTAAAGGTATAGGTACAACAGAGTAAGGACTGTATCTTGCTTATAGGTATAGGTACAACAGAGTATGGACTGTATCTTGCTTAAAGGTATAGGTACAACAAAGTAAGGACTGTATCTTGCTTAAAGGTATAGGTACAACATAGTCTGGACTGTATCTTGCTTAAAAGGTATAGGTACAACAAAGTAAGGACTGTATCTTGCTTAAAGTTATAGGTACAACAGAGTCTTGACTGTATCTTGCTTAAAGGTATAGGTACAACAGAGTAAGGACTGTATCTTGCTTATAGGTATAGGTACAACATAGTCTAGACTGTATCTTGCTTAAAGGTATAGGTACAACATAGTCTGGACTGTATCTTGCTTAAAGGTATAGGTACAACAGAGTATGGACTGTATCTTGCTTAAAGGTATAGGAACAACATAGTCTGGACTGTATCTTGCTTAAAGGTATAGGTACAACAGAGTATGGACTGTATCTTGCTTAAAGGTATAGGTACAACCGAGTCTGGACTGTATCTTGCTTAAAGGTATAGGTACAACTGAGTATGGACTGTATCTTGCTTAAAGGTATAGGTACAACATAGTCTGGACTGTATCTTGCTTAAAGGTATAGGTACAACATAGTCTGGACTGTATCTTGCTTAAAGGTATAGGAACAACATAGTCTGGACTGTATCTTGCTTAAAGGTATAGGTACAACATAGTCTATACTGTAACTTGATTAAAGGTATAGGTACAACAGAGTAAGGACTGTATCTTGCTTATAGGTATAGGTACAACAGAGTATGGACTGTATCTTGCTTAAAGGTATAGGTACAACAAAGTAAGGACTGTATCTTGCTTAAAGGTATAGGTACAACATAGTCTGGACTGTATCTTGCTTAAAAGGTATAGGTACAACAAAGTAAGGACTGTATCTTGCTTAAAGTTATAGGTACAACAGTGTCTTGACTGTATCTTGCTTAAAGGTATAGGTACAACAGAGTAAGGACTGTATCATGCTTAAAGGTATTGGAACAACATAGTCTGGACTGTATCTTGCTTAAAGGTATAGGTACAACAGAGTAAGGACTGTATCATGCTTGAAGGTATAGGTACAACATAATCTGGATTGTATCTTGCTTAAAGGTATAGGTACAACAGAGTATGGACTGTATCTTGCTTAAAGGTATAGGAACAACATAGTCTGGACTGTATCTTGCTTAAAGGTATAGGTACAACATAGTCTGGACTGTATCTTGCTTAAAGGTATAGGTACAACAGAGTCTGGACTGTATCTTGCTTAAAGGTATAGGTACAACAAAGTAAGGACTGTATCATGCTTAAAGGTTTAGGTACAACAGAGTCTTGACTGTATCTTGCTTAAAGGTATGGGTACAACAGAGTAAGGACTGTATCATGCTTAAAGGTATAGGTACAACATAGTCTGGACTGTATCTTTCTTAAAGGTATAGGTACAACAGAGTAAGGACTGTATCATGCTTAAAGGTATAGGTACAACATAGTCTGGACTGTATCTTGCTTAAAGGTATAGGTACAACATAATCTGGACTGTATCTTGCTTAAAGGTATAGGTACAACAGAGTCTGGACTGTATCTTGCTTAAATGTATAGGTACAACAGAGTTTGGCCTGTATCTTGCTTAACGGTATAGGTACAACATAGTCTGGACTGTATCTTGCTTAAAGGTATAGGTACAACTGAGTATGGACTGTATCTTGCTTAAAGGTATAGGTACAACCGAGTCTGGACTGTATCTTGCTTAAAGGTATAGGTACAACAGAGTATGGACTGTACCTTGCTTAAAGGTATAGGTACAACTGAGTATGGGCTGTATCTTGCTTAAAGGTATAGGTACAACATAGTCTGGACTTTATCTTGCTTAAAGGTATCGGTACAACAGAGTATGGACAGTATCTTGCTTAAAGGTATAGGTACAACAGAGTTTGGACTGTATAATGCTTAAAAGTATAGGAACAACAGAGTAAGGACTGTATCTTGCTTAAAGGTATAGGTACAACATAATCTGGATTGTATCTTGCTTAAAGGTATAGGTACAACAGAGTATGGACTGTATCTTGCTTAAAGGTATAGGAACAACATAGTCTGGACTGTATCTTGCTTAAAGGTATAGGAACAACATAGTCTTGACTGTATCTTGCTTAAAGGTATAGGAACAACATAGTCTGGACTGTATCTTGCTTAAAGGTATAGGTACAACATAGTCTATACTGTATCTTGCTTAAAGGTATAGGTACAACAGAGTAAGGACTGTATCTTGCTTATAGGTATAGGTACAACAGAGTATGGACTGTATCTTGCTTAAAGGTATAGGTACAACAAAGTAAGGACTGTATCTTGCTTAAAGGTATAGGTACAACATAGTCTGGACTGTATCTTGCTTAAAGGTATAGGTACAACAAAGTAAGGACTGTATCTTGCTTAAAGTTATAGGTACAACAGAGTCTTGACTGTATCTTGCTTAAAGGTATAGGTACAACAGAGTAAGGACTGTATCATGCTTAAAGGTATAGGTACAACATAGTCTGGACTGTATCTTGCCTAAAGGTATAGGTACAACAGAGTAAGGACTGTATCATGCTTAAAGGTATAGGTACAACATAGTCTGGACTGTATCTTGCTTAAAGGTATAGGTACAAAAAGTAAGGACTGTATCTTGCTTAAAGGTATAGGTACAACAGAGTCTGGACTGTATCTTGCTTAAAGGTATAGGTACAACAAAGTAAGGACTGTATCATGCTTAAAGGTATAGGTACAACATAGTCTGGACTGTATCTTGCTTAAAGGTATAGGTACAACAGAGTATGGATTGTATCTTGCTTAAAGGTATAGGTACAACAGAGTATGGACTGTATCTTGCTTAAAGGTATAGGTACAACAGATTAAGGACTGTATCTTGCTTAAAGGTATAGGTACAACATAGTCTGGACTGTATCTTGCTTAAAGGTATAGGTACAACAGAGTATGAACTGTATCTTGCTTAAAGGTATATGTACAACAGAGTATGGACTGTATCTTGCTTAAAGGTATATGTACAACAGAGTAAGGACTGTATCTTACTTAAAGGTATAGGCACAACTTAGTCTCGACAGTATCTTGCTTAAAGGTATAGGTACAACAATAGTCTGGACTGTATCTTGCTTAAAGGTATAGGTACAACAGAGTATGGACTGTATCTTGCTTAAAGGTATAGGTACAACAGAGTATTGACTGTATCTTGCTTAAAGGTATATGTACAACAGAGTCTGGACTGTATCTTTCTTAAAGGTATAGGTACAACAGAGTAAGGACTGTATCTTGCTTAAAGGTATAGGTACAACAGAGTCTGGACTGTATCTTGCTTAAAGGTATAGTTACAACAGAGTATGGACTGTATCTTGCTTAAAGGTATAGGTACAACAGAGTATGGACTGTATCTTGCTTAAAGGTATAGGTACAACAGAGTATGGACTGTATCTTGCTTAAAGGTATAGGTACAACATAGTCTGGAATGTATCTTGCTTAAAGGTATAGGTACAACAGAGTAAGGACTGTATCTTGCTTAAAGGTATAGGTACAACAGATTATGAACTGTACCTTGCTTAAGGGTATAGGTACGACAGAATATGGACTGTATCTTGCTTAAAGGTATAGGTACAACATAGTCTGGACTGTATCTTGCTTAAAGGTATAGGTCCAACAGAGTAAGGACTGTATCTTGCTTAAAGGTATAGGTACAACAAGGTAAGGACTGTATCTAGCTTAAAGGTATAGGTACAACATAGTCTGGACTGTATCTTGCTAAAAGGTACCGGTACAACAGAGTATGGACTGTATCTTGCTTAAAGGTATACGTACAACAAAGTAAGGACTGTATCTTGCTTAAAGGGATAGGTACAACAGAGTAAGGACTGTTCCATGCTTAAAGGTATAGGTACAACATAGTCTGGACTGTATCTTGCTTAAAGGTATAGGTACAACAGAGTAAGGACTGTATCATGCTTAAAGGTATAAGTACAACATAGTCTGGACTGTATCTTGCTTAAAGGTATAGGTACAACAAAGTAAGGACTGTATCTTGCTTAAAGGTATAGGTACAACAGAGTAAGGACTGTATCATGCTTAAAGGTATAAGTACAACATAGTCTGGACTGTATCTTGCTTAAAGGTATAGGTACAACAAAGTAAGGACTGTATCTTGCTTAAAGGTATAGGTACAACAGAGTCTGGACTGTATCTTGCTTAAAGTTATAGGTACAACAAAGTAAGGACTGTATCATGCTTAAAGGTATAGGTACAACATAGTCTGGACTGTATCTTGCTTAAAGGTATCGGTACAACAGAGTATGGACTGTATCTTGCTTAAAGGTATACGTACAACAAAGTAAGGACTGTATCTTGCTTAAAGGTATAGGTACAACATAGTATGGACTGTATCTTACTTAAAGGTATAGGTACAACAAAGTAAGGACTGTATCTTGCTTAAAGGTATAGGTACAACAGAGTCTTGACTGTATCTTGCTTAAAGGGATAGTTACAACAGAGTAAGGACTGTATCATGCTTAAAGGTATAGGTACAACATAGTCTGGAGTGTATCTTGCTTAAAGGTATAGGTACAACAGAGTAAGGACTTTATCATGCTTAAAGGTATAAGTACAACATAGTCTGGACTGTATCTTGCTTAAAGGTATAGGTACAACAAAGTAAGGACTGTTTCTTGCTTAAAGGTATAGGTACAACAGAGTCTGGACTGTATCTTGCTTAAAGGTATAGGTACAACATAGTCTGGACTGTATCTTGCTTAAAGGTATAGGTACAACAGAGTATGGACTGTATCTTGCTTAAAGGTATAGGTACAACAGAGTATTGACTGTATCTTGCTTAAAGGTATAGGAACAACAGAGTCTGGACTGTATCTTGCTTAAAGGTATAGGTACAACAGAGTATGGACTGTATCTTGCTTAAAGGTATAGGTACAACATAGTCTGGACTTTATCTTGCTTAAAGGTATAGGTACAACAGAGTCTGGACTGTATCTTGCTTAAAGGTACAGGTACAACAGAGTAAGGACTGTATCGTGCTTAAAGGTATAGGTACAACAAGGTAAGGACTGTATCTTGCTTAAAGGTATAAGTACAACGGAGTAAGGACTGTATCTTGCTTAAAGGTATAGGTACAACATAGTCTGGACTGTATCTTGCTTAAAGGTATCGGTACAACAGAGTATGGACTGTATCTTGCTTAAAGGTATAGGTACAACAGAGTCTGGACTGTATCTTGCTTAAAGGTATAGGTACAACAGAGTTTGGACTGTATCTTGCTTAAAGGTATAGGTACAACAGAGTCTGGACTGTATCTTGCTTAAAGGTATAGGTACAACAGAGTTTGGACTGTATCATGCTTAAAAGTATAGGAACAACAGAGTAAGGACTGTATCTTGCTTAAAGGTATAGGTACAACATAATCTGGACTGTATCTTGCTTAAAGGTATAGGTACAACAGAGTAAGGACTGTATCATGCTTAACGGTATAGGTACAACATAGTCTGGACTGTATCTTGCTTAAAGGTATAGGTACAACAAAGTAAGGACTGTATCTTGCTTAAAGGTATAGGTACAACAGAGTCTGGACTGTATCTTGCTTAAAGGTATAGGTACAACAAAGTAAGGACTGTATCATGCTTAAAGGTATATGTACAACATAGTCTGGACTGTATCTTGCTTAAAGGTATAGGTACAACAGAGTATGGATTGTATCTTGCTTAAAGGTATAGGTACAACAGAGTATTGACTGTATCTTGCTTAAAGGTATAGGTACAACATAGTCTGGACTGTATCTTGCTTAAAGGTATGGGTACAACAGAGTATGAACTGTATCTTGCTTAAAGGTATAGGTACAACAGAGTATGGACTGTATCTTGCTTAAAGGTATAGGTACAACAGAGTAAGGACTGTATCTTGCTTAAAAGTATAGGTACAACTTAGTCTGGACAGTATATTGCTTAAAGGTATAGGTACAACATAGTCTGGACTGTATCTTGCTTAAAGGTATAGGTACAACAGAGTCTGGACTGTATCTTGCTTAAAGGTATAGGATCCACATAGTCTGGACTGTATCTTGCTTAAAGGTATAGGTACAACATAGTTTGGACTGTATCATGCTTAAAGGTATAGGAACAACAGAGTAAGGACTGTATCTTGCTTAAAGGTATAGGTACAACATAGTCTGGACTGTATCTTGCTTAAAGGTATAGGTACAACAGAGTATGGACTGTATCTTGCTTAAAGGTATAGGAACAACATAGTCTGGACTGTATCTTGCTTAAAGGTATAGGTACAACAGAGTATGGACTGTATCTTGCTTAAAGGTATAGGTACAACCGAGTCTGGACTGTATCTTGCTTAAAGGTATAGGTACAACTGAGTATGGACTGTATCTTGCTTAAAGGTATAGGTACAACATAGTCTGGACTGTATCTTGCTTAAAGGTATAGGTACAACATAGTCTGGACTGTATCTTGCTTAAAGGTATAGGAACAACATAGTCTGGACTGTATCTTGCTTAAAGGTATAGGTACAACATAGTCTATACTGTAACTTGCTTAAAGATATAGGTACAACAGAGTAAGGACTGTATCTTGCTTATAGGTATAGGTACAACAGAGTATGGACTGTATCTTGCTTAAAGGTATAGGTACAACAAAGTAAGGACTGTATCTTGCTTAAAGGTATAGGTACAACATAGTCTGGACTGTATCTTGCTTAAAAGGTATAGGTACAACAAAGTAAGGACTGTATCTTGCTTAAAGTTATAGGTACAACAGAGTCTTGACTGTATCTTGCTTAAAGGTATAGGTACAACAGAGTAAGGACTGTATCTTGCTTATAGGTATAGGTACAACATAGTCTAGACTGTATCTTGCTTAAAGGTATAGGTACAACATAGTCTGGACTGTATCTTGCTTAAAGGTATAGGTACAACAGAGTATGGACTGTATCTTGCTTAAAGGTATAGGAACAACATAGTCTGGACTGTATCTTGCTTAAAGGTATAGGTACAACAGAGTATGGACTGTATCTTGCTTAAAGGTATAGGTACAACCGAGTCTGGACTGTATCTTGCTTAAAGGTATAGGTACAACTGAGTATGGACTGTATCTTGCTTAAAGGTATAGGTACAACATAGTCTGGACTGTATCTTGCTTAAAGGTATAGGTACAACATAGTCTGGACTGTATCTTGCTTAAAGGTATAGGAACAACATAGTCTGGACAGTATCTTGCTTAAAGGTATAGGTACAACATAGTCTATACTGTAACTTGATTAAAGGTATAGGTACAACAGAGTAAGGACTGTATCTTGCTTATAGGTATAGGTACAACAGAGTATGGACTGTATCTTGCTTAAAGGTATAGGTACAACAAAGTAAGGACTGTATCTTGCTTAAAGGTATAGGTACAACATAGTCTGGACTGTATCTTGCTTAAAAGGTATAGGTACAACAAAGTAAGGACTGTATCTTGCTTAAAGTTATAGGTACAACAGAGTCTTGACTGTATCTTGCTTAAAGGTATAGGTACAACAGAGTAAGGACTGTATCATGCTTAAAGGTATTGGAACAACATAGTCTGGACTGTATCTTGCTTAAAGGTATAGGTACAACAGAGTAAGGACTGTATCATGCTTAAAGGTATAGGTACAACATAATCTGGATTGTATCTTGCTTAAAGGTATAGGTACAACAGAGTATGGACTGTATCTTGCTTAAAGGTATAGGAACAACATAGTCTGGACTGTATCTTGCTTAAAGGTATAGGTACAACATAGTCTGGACTGTATCTTGCTTAAAGGTATAGGTACAACAGAGTATGGACTGTATCTTGCTTAAAGGTATAGGTACAACAGAGTCTGGACTGTATCTTGCTTAAAGGTATAGGTACAACAAAGTAAGGACTGTATCATGCTTAAAGGTTTAGGTACAACAGAGTCTTGACTGTATCTTGCTTAAAGGTATAGGTACAACAGAGTAAGGACTGTATCATGCTTAAAGGTATAGGTACAACATAGTCTGGACTGTATCTTGCTTAAAGGTATAGGTACAACAGAGTAAGGACTGTATCATGCTTAAAGGTATAGGTACAACATAGTCTGGACTGTATCTTGCTTAAAGGTATAGGTACAACATAATCTGGACTGTATCTTGCTTAAAGGTATAGGTACAACAGAGTCTGGACTGTATCTTGCTTAAATGTATAGGTACAACAGAGTTTGGCCTGTATCTTGCTTAACGGTATAGGTACAACATAGTCTGGACTGTATCTTGCTTAAAGGTATAGGTACAACTGAGTATGGACTGTATCTTGCTTAAAGGTATAGGTACAACCGAGTTTGGACTGTATCTTGCTTAAAGGTATAGGTACAACAGAGTATGGACTGTACCTTGCTTAAAGGTATAGGTACAACTGAGTATGGGCTGTATCTTGCTTAAAGGTATAGGTACAACATAGTCTGGACTTTATCTTGCTTAAAGGTATCGGTACAACAGAGCATGGACAGTATCTTGCTTAAAGGTATAGGTACAACAGAGTTTGGACTGTATAATGCTTAAAAGTATAGGAACAACAGAGTAAGGACTGTATCTTGCTTAAAGGTATAGGTACAACATAATCTGGATTGTATCTTGCTTAAAGGTATAGGTACAACAGAGTATGGACTGTATCTTGCTTAAAGGTATAGGAACAACATAGTCTGGACTGTATCTTGCTTAAAGGTATAGGAACAACATAGTCTTGACTGTATCTTGCTTAAAGGTATAGGAACAACATAGTCTGGACTGTATCTTGCTTAAAGGTATAGGTACAACATAGTCTATACTGTATCTTGCTTAAAGGTATAGGTACAACAGAGTAAGGACTGTATCTTGCTTATAGGTATAGGTACAACAGAGTATGGACTGTATCTTGCTTAAAGGTATAGGTACAACAAAGTAAGGACTGTATCTTGCTTAAAGGTATAGGTACAACATAGTCTGGACTGTATCTTGCTTAAAGGTATAGGTACAACAAAGTAAGGACTGTATCTTGCTTAAGTTATAGGTACAACAGAGTCTTGACTGTATCTTGCTTAAAGGTATAGGTACAACAGAGTAAGGACTGTATCATGCTTAAAGGTATAGGTACAACATAGTCTGGACTGTATCTTGCTTAAAGGTATAGGTACAACAGAGTAAGGACTGTATCATGCTTAAAGGTATAGGTACAACATAGTCTGGACTGTATCTTGCTTAAAGGTATAGGTACAAAAAGTAAGGACTGTATCTTGCTTAAAGGTATAGGTACAACAGAGTCTGGACTGTATCTTGCTTAAAGGTATAGGTACAACAAGTAAGGACTGTATCATGCTTAAAGGTATAGGTACAACATAGTCTGGACTGTATCTTGCTTAAAGGTATAGGTACAACAGAGTATGGATTGTATCTTGCTTAAAGGTATAGGTACAACAGAGTATGGACTGTATCTTGCTTAAAGGTATAGGTACAACAGATTAAGGACTGTATCTTGCTTAAAGGTATAGGTACAACATAGTCTGGACTGTATCTTGCTTAAAGGTATAGGTACAACAGAGTATGAACTGTATCTTGCTTAAAGGTATATGTACAACAGAGTATGAACTGTATCTTGCTTAAAGGTATATGTACAACAGAGTAAGGACTGTATCTTACTTAAAGGTATAGGCACAACTTAGTCTGGACAGTATCTTGCTTAAAGGTATAGGTACAACAATAGTCTGGACTGTATCTTGCTTAAAGGTATAGGTACAACATAGTATGGACTGTATCTTGCTTAAAGGTATAGGTACAACAGAGTATTGACTGTATCTTGCTTAAAGGTCTATGTACAACAGAGTCTGGACTGTATCTTTCTTAAAGGTATAGGTACAACAGAGTAAGGACTGTATCTTGCTTAAAGGTATAGGTACAACAGAGTCTGGACTGTATCTTGCTTAAAGGTATAGTTACAACAGAGTATGGACTGTATCTTGCTTAAAGGTATAGGTACAACAGAGTATGGACTGTATCTTGCTTAAAGGTATAGGTACAACAGAGTATGGACTGTATCTTGCTTAAAGGTATAGGTACAACATAGTCTGGAATGTATCTTGCTTAAAGGTATAGGTACAACAGAGTAAGGACTGTATCTTGCTTAAAGGTATAGGTACAACAGATTATGAACTGTACCTTGCTTAAGGGTATAGGTACGACAGAATATGGACTGTATCTTGCTTAAAGGTATAGGTACAACATAGTCTGGACTGTATCTTGCTTAAAGGTATAGGTACAACAGAGTATGGACTGTATCTTGCTTAAAGGTATAGG